>CM038677.1:522229232-522508500 GCA_021605205.1 Aegilops longissima | reverse complement strand
ACTGGTGATAAGCCAACTATATATGATTTGTCACCCTAGGCCCTCACGTGTACTTTGTACACACCCCTATCACTAATATACAGTACCAGGAGTAGGCTCTTTCTTCAACTGCAAGGGTCCGATGCGAACTAGGGTAAAACTTTGCCTCGTATTACCATTCAGCCTAACAACCAAGGATATCCTACCGAATGACGATATGATGAAATCATATCTGCCAACTACTAAGAGAGAGATGTGTCGGGGGGGCAATGTGTGCGAGAGAGGCCTAAGGATAATGTGCGTGCGGGAGACACGTAGACACATATATGTGCATATAGAGGGCTAGTAGAGACCGTGCATGTGTATGTATGCATGTGAGAGAAATAGTGTTTTCCAACTAAGATTAGTGAAAAGAGTGGTACATAGTAGTCAGAAGAGAGAGAGAGAGAGAGAGAGAGAGAGAGAGAGAGAGAGCATGTGCGTGAGACACCCCGACACCCCGAGAGAGATTGTGAGCATGTGTGAAAGAGAAATGCCGATGCATATAAAGTGTGTGCACTTATGCTTAGATAGAGAGATATATAACGCTGTCTGTGAGAACGGGCGAGGCATAGTGCATCTACGTAAAAGGCGGTTCTACGATTAAATTAAAATATAAATGGCATTATTATTTTGGATGAGATCATGAATTTTGCAAATTGCGTATGGACGAAAATCAGTCTATCGACACCCATACTCTATTAAATTCTAGCATGTGCATGTGTTTATTTCATATTATCGATCCATAGAGTGAGAGCGGTTTGAAATACAGGCAATGGATGCTTTTGCAATTCATATATAGACATTAATTAGTGCACTCCATGTTGTTAGTGTGAAGCACTTTATACATTTGTCACTTGCATGGATACATTCAAAATTGCTAGCTATGAAATAGAATACATGTCGAATTCAACATAAAGGGGGTTTCGAAGATTCGAATTCATAGGAAGTGCATTCATCTATTTGAACCCGAGATAATGGCATTTGTAAATCAGATGTAAAAGGGGGCATCAATCTTTGTTGTGAGTTTGAACATGCTATATATATTCATACGCATATCTAACTTCTCTTTTTTTGCAACCAAGGAGATTATATCTGGAACCATGCATGAATTGAGGTAAGTTGCATATTTTTTTAATATATACTCGTGTACAATGTATATTCAAATGTACCCCCTCCATTCCAAAATAATCATAGCTTTAGGATTTTCAAGAGTAAAGATTTGTGAAGTTTGACAAATCCTGCAAGTTCAATTCAAGAGAACCGAAAACGTTAATGCTGCTGCTCCCAAATATTGAACGAAGCGCCAAATAGGCCTCTGGTCACCCAAAACCGCGCGAGACTAATGTTTTGGTGGTAGGAAATTACTGTCCCGACTCGCCCGTAGCCTATCGGCCCGATGTCCAAAGGTCTAAACCGGGGTAGGTTTGTAACTTCACCAAGAGGCCAGTCTCAACCGCCTCCGAGAAGCATTCATACGCCGTGGGCGCCTAAACACCCATGCGCTCGGTCGAAATCTATCCCGCCCACATTTGGGAGACCTGACATGACTGTCCTACCCCCAACCCGCAATATGTCCAAAATTTTAGATGGGGGCAAAGTTTGTAACTTTCCCCAAATTTCAAACAAGCGTGTCTCAAACCGAACATTGTTCCCCCTTAGTTCCCCGCCTCCCTCCGTTTCCCTATTCATACTCCGTGGGCCAAAACGCCTCTCCACCAGCCGCGAAACCCCAGCCTCCTCCGCCGGTCCGTCTCAACCCCATAGCGCCAATCCACCGCCGCCTCCTCCATCACGCCGAGCCGGTACCCGACGCCATCGTCCAACGCAACCGCAACAAAGAACACCCTCAAGGACTTAGCAGCTGAAGCCGAGGCAGAGCTGCCTCCACGACGCCGACACCAACGTGCGCCGTACCAGAACCACTCCGACCACGCCATCCCGCGCCTCACTACTGCGGCTCCACTGTCGCAACCGTCCACCGCACCGGAGCTGTTCCTGCTACGCCGTCGTTCGCCGCCTCGGATCTGCTTCCCCGCCGCCGACAGACGGCCACCGCACCACACTCAACAACTTGGCCATGGGTTCGTCCAAGGCTGCACCGTCCTCCACAACTTCTGGTTTCCGGCGAACAATAAGAAGATCTTTGGGAAAATGTAGGAGGACACAAGATCGCCAAAGCAGAAGAGGTACTCATCTTCCCTTAGTCGCAGCAAATCTTATGTCTCCGCCACACCTTATTCATCCCACGAAAGAAACTAGTTGAGCGCTTCTTACTGCATCTTCTTCGTGATACTAAATGCACAAGGTTTCCTCCCTTTTACTATTTCACCTTTGCTAGAGGTTAGTAGCCCGCCTGGATTTCAATTCAGGGTCAGTCGAACCACAATTAAAAGAAGCAGCACCCGCTTAGGCGCGCGGAGCACCTAGTCCGCCTGTTCCCCGGGGAAGCGGCGCATCGGTGTCTATCATAGGGGTATGGGGCGCAGGAGCTGCTTGCGCCCATCCGGAGGTCGGCAGGCTTGAATGGATGGCCGGGGGCAAAAGGTGAGGTCGAGGGAGGGCGCAGTAGGGGAGGAATATCGGGCGGTGGTCGGCGCTTCGAGGAAGATCGCCAACACCGACTCGTTGGAGGTAGATGAAGGCGATCTGCCCGTTCTTTGTACATCGGACGGTGCAGAAAAAATGGACTGACCTATTTGCTTTCAATGATCGTTATTTTCATAGAATCTGTAGTAATTTAGTGTGCCATGCATGTTGTAGAGTTATCATATGTCTCCGTCATTTATTTCTCACCGACCTGCTATCTCGCTACCTTTACATTGTACTAATTGTGCACACACTTCACCCATACTCACACTATTGTTTTTTTATGCATGGGCATTTCATACTGACGCAGTGTTGATGAATGCGAAAAGAAAAGATAGAAGTCGCCCAAAGTAATTCAAGACAAGCACTAAGCGTTTCAGCGCCTAATGGGTGCAAGGTCGCAGCTTGGAGACAAGAACGTAGCTCTGCAGCTTGATGATCTCAATTGCCACACACAACCATCCTGTGTGCTTGCTTTAACTTCACAACTGTCAAATGTGGTTGCATGTTGCATATGGTGTCTAGCTTGTATTGCTTCCAATTTGGTTAAATTGCATCTGCTACTTTACACATTATACCTTTGATAATGACATGCCTTCCTGTTTTTGATACATACTACATATGTCTATTAACCATGTTCGTACATCAAACTAATGCTCTTTTGTATCCCTCGTCAATCACTTATGATGAGACAACACCGGGTGGGTTATTGTGAGACACCCTACTGCTTAAAGAGTGCAAGGTCATGCTCCCACATGATTCTCAAGAAACAGCAAGGCTAAATGAAGATAGTCAACGAGCTCTCTAGTTGATCACATAATTCCCCACACCACCATCGCAGTGCTTGCTCTTACTTGGCAGTGTGATATGTGGTTGCATGTTGCATATGGTGTCTACCTTGTAATGCTTCTAATTAGGGTAAATTGCATCCGCTTAGTTAACACATTATACCGTGAATATGACATGCCTTCCTGTTTTTGGTACATACTACGCCTTTCTATTAACCATGTTCTTACATCAAACTACTTTTCTTGTGTATCCCTCATCGATGCTCCTAATTTGTTAAATTGCATCTCCTTAGCTTACACATTATACATGTGAATATGACACGCCTTCCTGTTTTTGGTACATACTACATCTGCCTATCACACCATGTTCTTACATAAAACTACTGTTCTTGTGTATCCTGCGTCTATCGCTTATGATGAGACAGTCACGCGCGTGGGTTAATATGAGACACAATACTCCTATAAAGAATGCAATTTCATCCTCTCCACATGATTCTCAAGAAACAGCAAGCCTAAATGAAGACATTGAATGTAGCTCAGACCAAGACAAGATTTCCCTACACCACCATCACAGTGCTTGCTCTAACTTCAGAGCAGTGATATGTGGTTGCATGTTGCATAAGGTGTCTAGCTTGTAATGCTTCTAATTAGGGTAAATTGCATCTGCTTAGTTTACACACTATACCTGTGAATATGACATGCCTTCCTATTTTTGGTACACACTACATCTATGTGTTAACCTTGTTCTTACATGAAACTACCTCTCTTATGTATCCTGCATCAATCACTTACGATGAGTCACCTTTATTTGTTGCATATTGCATATTATTTCTAGCCTGTTGCCATGTATTGCTTCTAATTTGGTCAAATACATTTGTTAGGGCACCCTTTTAATTTGGCAGAGTGATATTGGTTTCATCTTTCATATGGTTTCTAGCTTGCATCGATTCTAACAAGTTCAAGCACCTTGTGCTTAGTTTACATTTTATACATCATACATTTCAATATGTCACGTCGTCCTGTTTTTCATACATATTCCGTCCTATCATGCGGCTGCCTTACATGAAAGTAGTGTTCGTCAGTATCATGCATCAATGAGTTCTGAAGAGCAAATTTTATTCCTTTTTCTTATGGGTTTGACTTGACAAGGCAAAATTAAGAAAGAGGAAGGAAAAGATTAAGGAAGGCGATGATGGTGGTCCTCTGCAGCAACGTAAACGGAGCATCTGTACCGATTCTCCTTGTACTGATAGTGCATTACAAGGTCCAAGTCTCCGCTCCCCTACTCCACCATCCAAGGTGCTTGCTCTAACTTGGCAGTGTGATATCTGGTTGCATGTTGCATATGGTGTCTAGCTCGTATTGCTCCTAATTAGTGTAAAATGCATCTGCTTAGCTTACACATGATACATGTGAATATGACACGCTTTCCTGTTTTTGGTACATACTATATCTGTTTATCACACCATGTTCTTACATGAAACTACTCTTCTTGTGTATCCTGCATCAGCCACTTATGATGGGACACCTTTAAGTTGGCAGTGTGATATTGGTTTGCGTCTTGAATATGATTTCTAGCATGTATTGCTTCTAGTTTGATGAACGCCGCCTATGACGAGACAGTTTTAACTTGGCAGAGTGATATTGATTGCACCTTCCATATGGTGTCTTGCAGTGTTTCTAATTTGTTGAAGTGCCTTCTGCTTAGTTACCACATCATAGGTGTGAATATGTCAAGCCATCCATTTTTTCGTACATATTCCATCCTTGTATCATGACTTTGCCTTTCATCGAGTAGTGTTCACAAGATCATGCATGAATGAGTTCTGAAGAGCGAATGATATTCCTTTTTCTTGTCGGTATGACCTTAGAATGCAAAATCAATAAAGCTAAAGGAAATTGGCAAGGCATTGGATGATGCTGGTCCTTCCGAGCAACTGAAACGGAGGTTCTCTACAGATTCTACTCCGCCATCCTCCCAACAAGATTCGCAAGACAACGCAAGGCTAGACAACAACGAGTTGTGTAGATGATGAGCACATCTCCCTACTCCACCATCACAGTGCTTGCTCTAACTTGGCACTAATATATGTGGTTGCATTTTGCGTATGATGTCTAGCTTGTATTGCTTCTAACTTTGTTGAATTGCATCTGCTTACTTTACACATAATACCTGTGAATATGACATGTGTTCCTGTTTCTACATCAGACTACTATTCTTGCATATCCCGCATCAGTCACTTATTATAAGGCACCTTTAAGTCGCCACTTTGATATTGGTTGTGTCTTGCATATGATTTCTAGCATGTACTGCTTCTAATTTGTTGAAACGACATACAATTTGAACTTGGTAGAGTGATATTGGTTGCATCTTTCATATGGTGTCTAGCTTGCAGTGCTTCTAATTTGTTGAAATGCCTTCTGCTTAGTTGCCACATCATAGGTGTGAATATGTCACACCATCCTGTTTTTCATACATATTCCATCCTCGCATCATGTGTTTGCCTTTCATCCGGGTAGTGTTCATCAGTATCATGCATGAATGAGTTCTGAAGAGCGAATTTTATTCCTTTTTCTTATTGGTTTGACTTCACAATGCAAAATCATTACAGCTGAAGGAAATTAGTCCGGCAGTGGATGATGGTGGTCCTTCGGAGCAACTCAAACAGGGGGTCTCTACAGATTCTACTCCGCCATCCTCCCAACAGGATTCGCAAGACAACACAAGGCTGGACAATCAACGAGCTGTGTAGATGATGAGCACATCTCCCTACTCCACCATCACAGTGCTTTCTAACTTGACACTATTATATGTGGTTGCATGTTGTGTATGATGTCTAGCTTGTATTGCTTCTAACTTGAATTGCATCTGCTTACTTTACACATAATGCCAGTGAATATGACACATGTTCCTGTTTCTAGAACATACGTGTACATGATGAGCACATCTCCCCTACTCCACCATCATAGGTGCTTGCTCTTACTTGGAACTGTTATACGTGGTTGCGTTTTCCGTATGATGTCTAGTTTGTATTGCTTCTGATTATGTTGAATTGCATCTGCATAGCTTACAACTTATACCTGCAACGATCACTTACCCATAAGACACATTTAACTTGGGACTGTGATGTAGGTTGCATCTTGCATTGTCTTCTAGCTTGTACTGCTTCTAATTTCTTGAAATGGCACTTACGACGAGACACTTTTTACCTGATAGAGTGATATTGGTTGCATGTTCATATGGTTGTTGAAATTCCTTCCGCTTACTGTTTTTTCACACATATTCCATCCTACTATCGTACGTGTGAATATGAAATGATGTCTTTTTTTGTATATATTCCATCCTCCTACCCTGCGCTTGCCTTACATTAAAGTAGTGTTCGTCTGTATCATGCATCAACCAGTTATGCAGAGCTAATTTTATTCATCTTCTTGTGGTTTTCACTTCATAAGGCAATATCAGAAAATAGGAAGGAAAAGAATAAGTTAGGGGATGTTGGTGGTCCTACGCACCGACGCAAACAGAGACTCTCTAGATTTGCCCCTACTACTGCTAATGAAGTTGAAGTCCCAAGTCTACATGATGAGTTCATCTCCCGTACTCCACCATCGCCGGTGCTTGCTCTAAGTTGCCAGTGTGATAATTGGTTTCATGTTGCATATGTTGTCTAGCCTGCATTTCTTCTATTTTGATTAAATTGCACCTGCTGAGTTTATACATTATACATGTGCATATGACATGGCTTTCTGTGTCTAGAATACACTGCATCTATCTATCATACCATGTTCTTACATCAAAGTACTGTTGTTGTGTATCCCGCATCAGTCACTCATGATTGGACGCTTTTAACATAGCAGTTTGATAGTGGTTGCATCTTGCATTGATTTCTACGTTGTACTGCTTCTAATTTTTTGAATTGCCACTTATGACAAGACACTTTTAACTTGGCAGAGTAATATTGGTTGCATCTTTCATATGGTGTCTAGCTTGCATTACTTCTATTTTCTTGAAAATCCTTCTGCTTAGTTTGCACATCGTAGCTGTGAATATGTCATGTCGTCCTGTTTTTCTTACATATTCCATCCTCATATGGTTGTCTTACATCAAATTATAGCTTGTCTGTATCATGCATCAATGAGTTCTGAAGGGTGATTTTATTCTTTTGTGTTGTGGGTACAACTTCACATGGCAAAGTCAAAAAAGAGCAAGGAAAATAATATAGTAGGGAGTGCTGTTACTCATCGGGTGAAACGGAAAAGGTTCTGCCATTGAGATTCTGCTAGTACTTATAGTGCAGTAGAAGGTCCAAGTCCACCGGCTAAATCTACAAACACAAGATCACCGCTCCACCAGCTGGAGCATCCGCTTCAACTGCATTCAAAGATCTCAACCAGTTACTCGCTCGCTTGTTCGAACTGCCAGTTGCCAAGCTGCCTTCACACCTAACACTACTTCAAGCAATCGCTAACACAACAGACTTGGCAAGATCAGATGAACCTCATGAGCATCAACACCAAGACGGTACTGACCGAGTCAAGTTGCGCTTGCATGCCCTTTATATGTACTCTCACGCTTTGATGTACACTAACACTTTCCATATTCATTGTTGAACTAGCACCATGGCGCAAGCGAAACAGACATCGGGATAATGCTTGATAGATTAACAAAATCTAAAGGAGGAAGAATGGAGATCCATTTTGAGGCAGGTTTAAAAGGCCACGTGATGCTACTGTAGTCAGCCAAGTTAGTATCGAGGCAGCCGCTGCTTGTTAGGTGTCATGCGTATCCTCCTAACGTGGATCCAAAGACAGAATGAGAAAGACAATACCCAGTTTAACACCTTCCTTGACCATTTATCCGTAAGTAATGTTATTCATCGCAATTAGTAATATTGTCTTGCTCGTCCCATACTTTCTAGCTTCCTCCTAATAAGACTCACATTCTTTTTCAATAGATGAGGTTCAAGTTGATCCGAAAGATGATGCAACTAAACAAGCATGCACTCATGTTTTTCAGTCCGCTCATGACAAGATCGGTATCACCTTAGAAAATCTCACTTTGAAGGCAAGGCTAACAATGAAATCGCCCAAACATCTCCAAAGGAATATATTACAGATGAAGACCGGACAGCCCTCGTTAAACACCGGTCCGATCCAAAGTATCGTAGGCTATATGTATTTGATCGCACCACATATTGAACTTGTATCTATGTATGTGCCTTACAAGTGTATCTTCTTCTAGGCTAACTGTTTGAAGAACAAAACCAACTGTTCTAAAGTGAAATCCCAATGCACAACAGATCTCGTAGCTATATTGCACATCGCGAGGCTTTTGTAAATAGCTTCTACTTCCTTCTTTTTTTGTGCCATATTATCGTATCTATATTGACTTGTTCCAAATACGAGAGGAAAGCCCGTGCGGTCCAAAAAGAACTCGAATCAATGCAAGGTGCAAATCTTCAAGGATTTCCACACCAAAGAAATGAAGGGCATGAGCACACCAGTTCAAGCCGCTGTTGTAAGTCCTTACTCCTCCTGCCTTGAACTGATTGGTACTGTGATGTGTTCATTTAACTACTTGGTTTGCAGCCAATGTCGCTTACTCGTTCACTTTTATACACAGCTTGTCTTAACGTATCATTTCACCTTACATGGTTTAAAAGAGATGAAGGATATTCTTTTGGTCTTGATCTGTAATCTAGTTGTTATGTTCACGTGCGCACACAATGATAAAATAGGTTGTTTGTTTTATAGCTGTTTGCCCATGATATGAATGATGTCATACTATGTTCATCCTACTTTAAACCATGTCTCTTTATCCTTAGATGTCAACGAATGTGAGGAAATAGACAATAAAGTAGGTATGCTACATGGACATATGTTCCGAAAGTGATTTTATTATGTAGTTGGCACTACAATACATGCTCATGTATTACAGTAGTTCACCAAAATAAGTTATGTATAAACGTTTAACCTACTTTGTTTGTTTTTGTCTCATTAGTAACTTATCTGGTACACTAATCTACAAGTTCAAACTTTCAGGAAACTATGGAACAAATGATTGAACAGCCACAACCACCAAGGTGACGAGGCTACTACAGCACAATGTCACCTCTTGCTGCGGTCGGCCAAGATTCTCCACCGACAAAGGCAAAAAGCACCTTCTGCGTAATTCGGGTTGGTTGTCAAGGTAACCTCGCCCAAATCGCCATCGAACAAAATCTTCCTGCTAGATGAGTGATATATCGTGCTCCGCATACAAGTCCAATCCCTAATGGACGTTGTTTCGTAAACAAGAATAGTGGTTGAGAAATGTCGTCAAGATATGAATGGTTTTGAAACCGACTATCGGACATTCGCTTCGTTGTTCAAGAGCAATGGCGGAAAAAGGTGGAGATCGTGTGCTCCATCGATTCTACACTGAAACATTAGCACTCAGTCAAATGATATGTGCTTCTATACATCCGATGGTGCTTTTATCCGAAGGACTGTAAACTTTATGTCAATAGGCCTTTTGTTGTATGGTTGGAATTTATTTTGTTGTGATACAACATTTATTATGCTGCCCCAGGCTGCAGTAATTACGATGCTATTTTTGTATACTGTAGGTTTATCTTAGTAATGTATTCGGCCGAAAGCTTGGCAGGAGCCTAATATGCCAACATTCGTCGGGCCCATTCCAATTGGGCTAAAAATGATTACGGGCCGAAATTGACATGTAGCCCACTAAAAATATCTGGGCCTAAATCAACATAAGCTTTCATATTTTTCTAGTAGGCCTGTGCCCATAGTGGGCCTTTAACTGGCCTAAACATATTTTGGGCCCTAAGTATAAATAGGCCGTTTACAGGTGTAAATATCTCGAGCCCATAAAAAACATGGGCCTTTAATAGGCCGAAAGTGAGATTGGGCCCTGATTGTGCCAAATAACCCACTGGACTTAACAGGCCGAAATGGTGGCCCATTTACGACGCGGATCTTTGACAGGCCGAAATTCGGACGGGCCGTAAATGCGCCGACTGATACGTCTCCAACGTATCTATAATTTTTGATTTTTCCATGCTATTATATTACCCCTTTTGGATGTTTATGGGCTTTATTTTACACATTTATATCATTTTTGGGACTAACCTACTAACCGGAGGCCCAACCCATATTGCTGTTTTTTTTTGCCTATTTCAGTATTTCAAAGAAAAGGAATATCAAATGGAGTACAAATGGAATGAAACCTTCAGGAGCGTGATTTTTGGAACGAACATGCTCCAGAGAACTTGGAGTGCAAGTCAAGAAGCAGCCGAGGCCTCCACGAGATAGGAGGGCGCCCCCCCTATAGGGCGCGCCCCCTGTCTCGTGGGCCCCTCGGGCGGCCACCGACGTACTTCTTCTTCCTATATATACCTACTGAAGGAAATATGCCCTAGAGGCAATAATAAAGTTATTATTTATTTCCTTATTTCATGATAAATGTTTATTATTCATGCTAGAATTGTATTAACCGGAAACATGATACATGTGTGAATACATAGACAAACATATAGTCACTAGTATGCTTCTACTTGACTAGCTCATTAATCAAAGATGGTTATGTTTCCTAACCATAGACATGTGTTGTTATTTGATTAATGGGATCACATCATTAGGAGAATGATGTGATTGACATGACCCATTCCGCTAGCCTAGCACTTGATCGCTTAGTATATTGCTATTGCTTTCTTCATGACTTATACATGTTCCTCGTAACTATGAGATTATGCAACTCCCATTTACCGGAGGAACACTTTGGTGCTACCAAACGTCACAACGAATCGGGTGATTATAAAGGAGTACTACATGTGTCTCCAAAGGTACATGTTGGGTTGGCGATTTCAAGATTAGGTTTTGTCACTCCGATTGTCGGAGAGGTATCTCTGGCCCTCTCGGTAATGCACATCACTATAAGCCTTGCAAGCAATATAGCTAATGAGTTAGTTACGGAATGATGCATTACGAACGAGTAAAGAGACTTGCCAAGAACGAGATTGAACTAGGTATTGATACCGACGATCAAATCTCGGGCAAGTAACATACCGATGACAAAGGGAACAACGTATGTTGTTATGCGATTTGACCGATAAAGATCTTCGAGAATAAGTTGGAGCCAATATGAGCATCCAGGTTCCGCTTATTGGTTATTGACCAAGAATAGTTCTAGGTCATGTTTACATAGTTCTCGAACCCGTAGGGTCCGCACGCTTAAGGTTTCGATGACAGTTATATTGAGTTTATGAGTTTTGATGTACCGAAGGAGTTCGGAGTCCCAGATGAGATCGGGGACATGACGAGGAGTCTCAAATGGTCGAGACGTAAAGATCGATATATTGGACGACTATATTCGAGTTCGGAAAGGTTCCGAGTGATTCGGTATTTTTCGAGTACCGAGAGTTACGGAATTCGCCGAGGAGTATATGGGCCTTATTGGGCCATACGGGAATAGAGGAGAGAGGCTGAAGGAAGGAGGCCTGCGCCTCTGGTCCGACTGGACAAGGGCGCAGCCCCTTTCCTTATTCCTCTCCCCTCTTTCCCTTCTCCTACTCCAACAAGGGAGGTGGAATCCTACTAGGACTAGGGAGTCCTAGTAGGACTCCACACTTGGCGCCCTCCTAGGGCCGGCCTCCTCCCCTTGCTCCTTTATATACGGGGCAGGGGGCACCCCATGACACACAAGTTGATCTATGGATCGCTCTTAGCCGTGTCGGTGCCCCTCCACCATATTCCACCTCGGTCATATCGTCGCGGAGTTTAGGCGAAGCCCTCGCCGTAGAGCATCATCATCATCACCACGCCGTCGTGGTCGACGGAACTCATCCCCGACACTTTGCTGGATCGAGTCCGGGATCGCCATCAAGCTGAACGTGTGCTGAACTCGGAGGTGCCGTGACGCTCGGTACTTGGATCGGTCGGATCGTGAAGACGCACGACTACATCAACCGCGTCGCCATAACGCTTCGCCACGGTCTCACGAGGGTACGTGGACAATACTCTCCCTCTCGCTGCTATGCCATCACCATGATCTTGCGTGTGCGTAGGAATTTTTTGAAATTACTACGCTCCCCAACAGATGGCATCCGAGCCTGGTTTTATGCGTAGATGTCATATGCACGAGTAGAACACAAGTGAGTTGTGGGCGATACAAGTCATACCGCTTACCAGCATGTCATACTTTGGTTCGGCGGTATTGTGAGATGAAGCGCCCGGACCGACATTACGTACGCTTACGCGAGACTGGTTTCACCGCTATGCAGCACTCGTGCTTAAAGGTGACCGGCGGGTGTCTGCTCTCTCACTTTAGTTGAACTGAGTGTGGCTACGCCCGGTCCTTGCGAAGGTTAAAACAGCACCAACTTGACAAACTATCATTGTGGTTTTGATGCGTAGGTAAGAACGGTTCTTGCTCAGCCCGTAGCAGCCACGTAATATTTGCAACAACAAAGTAGAGGACGTCTAACTTGTTTTTGCAGGGCATGTTGTGATGTGATATGGTCAAGACGTGATGCTATATTTTATTGTATGAGATGATCATGTTTTGTAACCGGGTTATCGGCAACTGGTAGGAGCCATATGGTTGTCTCTTTATTGTATGAAATGCAACGCTCAGTAATGCTTTACTTTATCACTAAGCGGTAGCGATAGTCGAGAAGCATAAGATTGGCGAGACGACAACGATGCTACGATGGAGATCAAGGTGTCGTGCCGGATTTATGGTGATCACGATGATTGCTTCGAGATGGAGATCACAAGCACAAGATGATGATGGCCATATCATATCACTTATATTGATTGCATGTGATGTTTATCCTTTATGAATCTTATCTTGCTTTGATTGACGGTAGCATTTTAAGATGATCTCTCACAAAATTATCAAGAAGTGTTCTCCCGAGTATGCACCGCTATGAAAGTTCTTCGTGCCGAGACACCACGTGATGATCGGGTGTGATAGGCTCTACGCTCAAATACAACGGTGCAAAACAGTTGCACACGCGAATACTCAGGTTAAACTTGACGAGCCTAGCATATAACAGATATGGCCTCGAACACGGAGACCGAAGGTCGAAAGCGTGAATCATATAGTAGATATGATCAACATATTGATGTTCACTGCTGAAACTACTCCATCTCACGTGACGATCGGACATGGTGTAGTTAATATGGATCACGTAATCACTTAGAAGATTATAGGATGTCTATCTAAGTGGGAGTTCTTAAGTAATATGATTAATTGAACTTAAATTTATCATGAACTTAGTCATGGTAGTATTTTGCAAATTATGTTGTAGATCAATAGCTCGCGTTGTTGCTTTCATATGTTTATTTTGATATGTTCCTAGAGAAAATTGTGTTGAAAGATGTTAATAGCAATGATGCGGATTGGATCCGTGATCCGAGGTTTATCCTCATTGCTGCACGTAAGAATTATGTCCTTAATGCACCGCTAGGTGATGACCTATTGCAGGAGCAAATGCGACGTTATGAACGCTTGGCTAGCTCAATATGATGACTACTTGATAGTTTAGTGCACCATACTTAACGGCTTAGAATCGGACTGCAAAGACGTTTTGAAAGTCATGGACCATATGAGATGTTCCAGAATTGAAGCTAATATTTCAAGAAAATACCCGAGTTGAGAGATATGAAGTCTCCAACAAGTTCTTTAGCTAAAAGATGGAGGAGAATCGCCAACTAGTGAGCATGTGCTCAGATTGTCCGGGTACTTTAATCGCTTGAATCAAGTGGGAGTTAATCTTCCGATAAGATAGTGATTGATGAAATTCTTTAGTCACCATCACTAAGTTACTAGAACTTCGTGATGAACTACAGATGCAAGGGATGACGAAAACGATTCCCGAGCTCTTCGTGATGTTGAAATCGACGAAGGTAGAAATCAAGAAAGAGCATCAAGTGTTGATGATTGACAAAACCACTGGTTTCAAGAGAAGGGCAAAGGGAAAGAAAGGAACTTCAAGTAGAAAGACAAGTAAGTTGTCACTCCCGCGAAGAAGCCCAAAGCTGGACCAAAGCCTGAAACCGAGTGCTTACACTCGCAAAGGAAATGGTCACCGAAGCGGAAATGCCCTGAATATTTGGTGGATAAGAAGGATGGCAAAGTGAACAAGGCTATATTTGATATACAGGTTATTGATGTGTGCCTTACTAGTGTTTATAGTAGCCCCGAGTATTTGATACTTGTTCGGTTGCTAAGATTAGTAACTCAAACAGGAGTTACGTATAAAATGAGACTAGTTGAAGGAGAAGTGACGATGAGTGTTGGAAGTAGTTCCAAGATTGATATGATCATCATCGCACGCTCCCTATATTTTCGAGATTAGTGTTAAAAGCCAAATAAATGTTATTTAGCGTTTGCGTTGAGCATGAATATGATTTGATCATGCTTATTGCAAAACGGTTATTCATTTAAAGTGAAAGAATAATTGTTATTCTGTTTACATGAATAAAACCTTCGATGGTCATACACCCAATGAAAATAGTTTGTTGGATCTCGATCGTAGTAATACACATATTCATAATATTGATGCCAAAAGATGCAAAGTTAATAATGATTGTGCAACATATTTGTGGCAATCGCCGCTTAGGTCATATTGGTGTAAAGCGATGAAGAAACTCCATACTTGATGGGCTTTTGAATCACTTGATTATGAATCACTTGGTACTTATGTAACCGTGCCTCATGGGAAAGATGACTAAAACGCCGTTCTCCTAACTATGGAGCGAGCAACCGATTTGTTGGAAATCATACATACCGATGTTTGTGGTCCAATGAATGTTGAGGCTCATGGCGGTATCGTTATTTTCTCACCTTCATAGATGATTTGAGCAGATATGCGATATCTACTTGATGAAACATAAGTATGAAATAGTTGAAAAGTTCAAAGAATTTCAGAGTGAAGTGGAAATCATCGTAACAAGAAAATAAAGTTTCGCGATCCGATCGTGGAGATGAATATTTGAGTTACAAGTTTGGTCTTCAATTAAAACAAAGTGGAATAGTTTCACAGCTCACGCCACATGGAACACCACAACATAATGGTGTGTCCGAACGTCAGAATCAGACTTTATTGGATATGGTGCGATCTATGATGTATCTTACCGATTTACCACTATCGCTTTTGGGGTTATGCATTAGAGACAGCTGCATTCACGCTTAATAGGGCACCATCTAAACCGCTGAGATGACACCGTATGAACTATGGTTTAGCAGTAAACCTAAGCTGTCGTTTCTTAAAGTTTGGAGTTGTGATGCTTATATGAAAAAGGTTTTCAACCTGATAAGCTCGAATCCAAACCGGAGAAGTGCGTCTTCATAGAATATCCAAAGGAAACTGTTGGGTACACCTTCTATCACAGATCTAAAGGCAAAACATTCGTTGCTAAGATGGATCCTTTCTAGAGAAGGAGTTTCTCTCGAAAGAAGTGAGCGGGAGGAAAGTAAGAGCTTGATAAGGTAATTTATACCTTCTCCCGAATTGGAAAGTAGTTCATCACAGAAATCAGTTCTAGTGATTCCTACACCAATTAGTGAGGAAGCTAATGATGATGATCATGAAACTTCAAGATCAAGTTACTACAAAACCTCGTAGGTCTTCCAAAGTACAGTCCGCACCAGAGTGGTACGGTAATCCTATTCTGGAAGTCATGTTACTAGACCATGATGAACCTACGTACTATGAGGAAGCGATGATTAGCCCAGATTCCGTGAAATGGCTTGAGGCCATAAAATCTGAGATAGGATCCATATATGAGAACAAAGTGTGGAATTTGGTTGACTTGCTCGATGATCAGCAAGTCAAGTTAAATAAATGGATCTTCAAGAGGAAGACGGACGCTGATAGTAATGTTACTATCTACAAAGCTCGACTTGTCGCAAAAGGTTTTCGACAAGTTCAAGGTGTTGACTACGATGAGAGTTTCTCACTCGTATCTATGCTAAAGTCTGTCCGAATCATGTTAGCAATTGCCACATTTTATGAAATCTGGCAAATGGATGTCCAAACAACATTCTTTAATGGATTTATTAAAGAAGAGTAGTATATGATGCAACCAGAAGGTTTTGTAAATCCTAAAGGTGCTAACAAAATATGCAAGCTCCAGGGATCCATCTATGGACTGGTGCAAGCATCTCAGAGTTGGAATACACGCTTTGATAAGTTGATCAAAGCATATAGTTTTATACAGACTTGCGGTGAAGCCTGTATTTACAATAAAGTGAGTGGGAGCACTACCGCCTTTTTGATAAATATATGTGATCAAAAATGATGTATAATTTTTCTGGAAAGCATAAAGGAGTATTTGAAAGGAGTTCTTTAAAAGAAAGACCTCAGTAAAGCTACTTACATATTGAGCATCAAGATCTATTGAGATAGATCAAGACGCTTGATAAGTTTTTTCAATAAGTACATACCTTGTCAAGATTTTGAAGTAGTTCAAAATGGAACAGTCAAAGAAAAGTTCTTGCCTGTGTTGCAAAGGTGTGAAATTGAGTAAGACTCAAATCCCACCACAGCAGAAAATAGAAAAGAGAATGAAAGTCATTCCCTATGCCTCACCATAGGTTCTATAAAGTATGCTATGTACCGCACCTATTATATACCTTACTCTGAATTTGGCAAGGAGTACAATAGTGATCTAGGACTAGATCATCGGACATTGGTCAAGAACATCCTTAGTGAGGACTAAGGAAATATTTCTCGATTATGGAGGTGATAAAAGAGCCCGTCAGAAAGAATTACATCGATGCAAGCTTTTTACACTGATCCAGATGACTCTAAGTCTCAATCTGATACATATTGAAAGTGGGAGCAATTAGCTAGAGCAGCTCCGCAAGAGCATTGTATACATAGAATATTTGCAAAATACATTCGGCTCAATGTGATGTAACCTGCTGACTAAGCTTCTCTCACGAGCAAAACATGATCATACCTTAGTACTCTTTGGGTGTTAATCACATAGCGATGTGAACTAGATTATTGACTCTAGTAAACCCTTTGGGTGTTGGTCACATGACGATGTGAACTATGGGTGTTAATCACATA
The DNA here is from genome assembly GCA_021605205.1 of Aegilops longissima. Lineage (NCBI taxonomy): Eukaryota > Viridiplantae > Streptophyta > Magnoliopsida > Poales > Poaceae > Aegilops > Aegilops longissima. The sequence continues at coordinate 522,491,021 of CM038677.1, read as the reverse complement.
CGATGTGAATATTAGTGTTGAATCACATGATGATGTGAACTAGATTATTGACTCTAGTGCAAGTGGGAGACTGAAGGAAATATGCCCTAGAGGCAATAATAAAGTTATTATTTATTTCCTTATTTCATGATAAATGTTTATTATTCATGCTAGAATTGTATTAACCGAAACATGATACATGTGTGAATACATAGACAAACATATAGTCACTAGTATGCTTCTACTTGACTAGCTCATTAATCAAAGATGGTTATGTTTCCTAACCATAGACATGTGTTGTTATTTGATTAATGGGATCACATCATTAGGAGAATGATGTGATTGACATGACCCATTCCGTTAGCCTAGCACTTGATCGCTTAGTATATTGATATTGCTTTCTTCATGACTTATACATGTTCCTCGTAACTATGAGATTATGCAACTCCGCTTACGGAGGAACACTTTGGTGCTACCAAACGTCACAACGTAATCGGGTGATTATAAAGGAGTACTACAGTGTCTCCAAAGGTACATGTTGGGTTGGCGATTTCAAGATTAGGTTTTGTCACTCCGATTGTCGTGTTTGGGGAACGTAGTAATTTCAAAAAAATTCCTACGCACACGCAAGATCATGGTGATGCATAGCAACGAGAGGGGAGAGTGTTGTCTCACGCACTCGTAGACCAAAGAGGAAGCGATCACAATGTAGAGGAAGTAGTCGACGCTCTCCTCGCGATCCAACCGATCCCAGCGCCGTTACTCCGGCGCCCGAAGTTCTTGACACACGACAGCTCGGTGACGCCCTCAGTTCGATCCAGCAAAGCTCGGGAGAGAGAGTTCCACAAGACGACGTGGCAGGACGATCTTGATGTTCTATCGACGCAGGCTTCGCCTAAGCACCGCTACGATATGACCGAGGTGGAATATGGTGGAGGGGGCACCGCACACGGCTAAGGAACGATCTCAAGGATCAACTTGTGTGTTCTAGGGTGCCCCCTGCCCTCAGATATAAAGGAGCAAGGGGAGGGCCGCCGGCCCTAGGAGGCGCGCCAGGAGGGGGAGTCCTCCTCCTAGTGGGAGTAGGACTCCCTTTCCTAGTCCAACTAGGAAGGAGGAAGGGGAAGGAAAGAGAGGAGAGGGAGAGGAAGGGAGGCCGCCTCCTTGTCCTATTCGGACTCCCCATGGGGGCGCCACCTCCTGGTGCAGCCCTCTCTCTCCCTCTTGGCCCAATAAGGCCCATTACTTCCCGGGGTTCCGTAACCCTCCCAAGACTCGGTTTTCTCCGAAACTTCCAAACCTTTCCGTGTCCGAATATAGCCGTCCAATATATCAATCTTTATGTCTCGACCATTTCGAGACTCCTCATCATGTCCGTGATCACATCCGGGACTCCAAACTCCTTCGGTACATCAAAATACATAAACTCATAATATAACCGTCATCGAAACCTTAAGCGTGCGGACCCTACGGTTCGAGAACAATGTAGACATGGCCGAGACACGTCTCCGATCAATAACCAATAGCAGGACCTGGATGCCCATATTGGCTCCTACATATTCTACAAAGATCTTTATCGGTCAGACCGCATAACAACATACGTTGTTCCCTTTGTCATCGGTATGTTACTTGCCCGAGATTCGATCGTCGGTATCCAATACCTAGTTCAATCTCGTTACTGGCAAGTCTCTTTACTCGTTCCGTAATACATCATCTCACAGCTAACTCATTAGTTGTAATGCTTGCAAGGCTTAGTGATGTGCATTACCGAGAGGGCCCAGATACCTCTCCGACAATCGGAGTGACAAATCCTAATCTCAAATACGCCAACCCAACATCTGCCTTTGGAGACACCTGTAGTACTCCTTTATAATCACCCGCTTACGCCAGACGCTTGGTAGTACCAAAGTGTTCCTCCGTAAACAGGAGTTGCATAATCTCATAGTTATAGGAACATGTATAAGTCATGGATAAAAGCAATAGCAACATACTAAACGATCGGATGCTAAGCTAATGGAATGGGTCATGTCAATCAGATCATTCAACTAATGATGTGACCTTGTTAATCAAATGACAACTCCTTTGTCTATGGTTAGGAAACTTAACCATCTTTGATTAACAAGCTAGTCTAGTAGAGGCATACTAGTGACACTGCTTGTCTATGTATTCACACATGTATTATGTTTCCGTTAATACAATTCTAGCATGAATAATAAACATTTATCATGAAATAAGGAAATAAATAATAACTTTATTATTGCCTCTAGGGCATATTTCCTTCAGCCTCCCACTTGCACTAGAGTCAATAATCTAGATTACATAGTAATGATTCTAACACCCATGGAGTCTTGGTGCTGATCATGTTTTGCTCGTGGAAGAGGCTTAGTCAACGGGTCTGCTACATTCAGATCCGTATGTATCTTGCAAATCTCTATGTCTCCCACCGACTAAGTCCCGGATGGAATTGAAGCGCCTCTTGATGTGTTTGGTTCTCTTGTGAAATCTGGATTCCTTTGCTAAAGCAATTGCTCCAAATTGTCACAAAAGATTTTCATTGGACCCGATGCACTAGGTATGACACCTAGATCGGATATGAACTCCTTCATCCGCACTCCTTCATTAGCTGCTTCCGGCTGCTATGTATTCCGCTTCACATGTAGATCCCGCCACGACGCTTTGTTTAGAACTGCACCAACCGACAGCTCCTCCGCTTAGTGTAAATATGTATCCGGTTTGCGATTTAGAATCGTCTCGATCAGTGTCAAAGCTTGCATCAACGTAACTGCCATTTATGAGCTCTTTGTCACCTCCATATACGAGAAACATATCCTTAGTCCTTTTCGTATTTCAGATGTTCTTGACCGCTGTCCAAAGATCCACTCTGGATTACTTTGGTACCTCCTGCTAAGCTTATAGCAAGGCACACATCAGGTCTGGTACACAGCATTGCATACATGATAGAGCCTATGGCTGAGGCATAGGAACTTCTTTCATTTTCTCTCTATCTTCTGCGGTGGTCGGCATTGAGTCTTACTCAACTTCACACCTTGTAACACGTGCAAGAACCCTTTCTTTGCTTGATCCATTTTGAACTTCTTCAAAATTTTGTCAAGGTATGTGCTTTGTGAAAGTCCAATTAAGCGCCTTGATCTATCTCTATAGATTTTGATGCCCAATATGTAAGCAGCTTCACCGAGGTCCTTCATCGAAAAACTCTTATTCAAGTATCCCTTTATGCTATCCAGAATTCTATATCATTTCCGATTAGTAATATGTCATCTACATATAATATCGTAAATGCTACAGAGCTCCCACTCACTTTCTTGTAAATACAAAGCTTCTCCAAAAGTCTCAGATAAACCCAAATGCTTTGATCACACTATCAAAGCGCTTATTCCAACTCCGAGATGCTTGCACCAGTCCATAAATGGATCGCTGGAGCTTGCACACTTTGTTAGCTCCCTTGGATCGATAAAACCTTCTCGTTGCATCATATACAACTCTTCTTCCGTAAATCCATTCAGAATGCAGTCTTTACATCCATTTGCCAAATTTCATAATCATAAAATGCGGCAATTGCTAACATGATTCGGACAGACTTAAGCATCGCTACGGGTGAGAAGGTCTCATCGTAGTCAATCCCTTGAACTTGTCGAAACCCTTTGCATAAGTCGAGCTTTGTAGACGTAATATTACCGTCGCGTCGGTCTTCTTCTTGAAGATCCACTTGTTTTCTATTGCTTGCCGACCCTCGGCAAGTCAACCAAAGTCCACACTTTGTTTTCATACATGGATCCCATCTCAGATTTCATGGCCTCAAGCCATTTTATGAATCTGGGCTCACCATCGCTTCTTCATAGTTCGTAGGTTCATCATGATCTAGTAGCATGACTTCCGTAACAGGATTACCGCACCACTCTGTGCGGATCTTACTCGTTGATCTACGAGGTTCAGAGTAACTTGATCTGAAGTTTCATGATCAACATCATCAACTTCCTCACTATTTGGTGTAGATGTCGCAGAAACCGGTTTCGTGATAAACTACTTTCAAATAAGGGAGAAGGTACAGATTACCTCATCAAGTTCTACTTTCCTCCCACTCACTTCTTTCGAGAGAAACTCCTTCTCTAAAAGGATCCATTCTTAGCAACAAATGTCTTGCCTTCGGATCTGTGATAGAAGGTGTACCCAACTGTCTCCTTTGGGTATCCTATGAAGACACATTTCTCGATTTAGGTTCGAGCTTATCAGGTTGAAGCTTTTTCACATAAGCATCGCATCCCCAAACTTTAAGAAACGACAACTTTGGTTTCTTGCTAAACCATAGTTCATAAGGTGTCGCCTCAACGGATTTTGATGGTGTTCTATTCAGCATGAATGCGGCCGCCTCAAGAGCATAACCCCAAAACGATAGCGGTAAATCTGTAAGAGACATCATAGATCGCACCATATCTAGTAAAGTGCGACACGACGCTCGGACACACCATTGCGCTGTGGTGTTCCGGTGGCGGAGTTGCTAAACTATTCCGCATTGTTTCAAATGTAGACCAAACTCAGAACTCAAATATTCGCCTCCACGATCAGATCGAGAAACTTTATTTTCTTATTACGATGATTTTCAACTTCACTCTGAAATTCTTTGAACTTTTCAAATGTTTCAGACTTATGTTTCATTAAGTAGATATACCCATATCTGCTTAAATCATCCGTGAAGGTGAGAAAATAACGATATCCGCCACGAGCCTCAACATTCATCGGACCACATACATCTCAGATGTATGATTTCCAACAAATCTGTTGCTCTCTCCATAGTACCGAGAACGGGTTTTAGTCATCTTGCCCATGAGGCACGGTTCGCAAGTGCCAAGTGATTCATAATCAAGTGACTCCAAAAGTCCATCAAGATGGAGTTTCTTCATGCGCTTTATACCGATATGACCTAAACGGCAATGCCACAAATAAGTTGCACTATCATTATCAACTCTGCATTTATTGGTTTCAACATTATGAATATGTGTATCACTACTATCGAGATTCATTAAAATAGACCACTCTTCAAGGGTGCATGACCATAAAAGATATTATTCATATAAATAGAACAACCATTATTCTCTGATTTAATGAATAACCGCCTCGCATCAAACAAGATCCAGATATAATGTTCATGCTCAACGCTGCACCAAATAACAATTATTTAGGTCTAAAACTAATCCCAAGGTAGATGTAGAGGTAGCGTGCCGACCGCGATTACATCGACTTTGGAACCATTTCCCACGCCGCATCGTCACCTCGCCCTTTGCCGTTGTTCTCTTAATCCGTAGTCCCTGCTTCGAGTTGCAAATATTAGCAATGTAACCAAGATCAAATACCCAAAAGCATCTGCGAGCTCTAGTAAGGTACACATCAATAACATGTATATCACATATACCTTTGTTCACCTTGCCATCCTTCTTATCCGCCAAATACTTGGGGCAGTTCCGCTTCCAAGGACCACCTTTGCGGAGAAGCACTCGATTTCAGGTTTAGGTCCAGACTTGGGTTTCTTCTCCCGAGCAGAACTTGTTTGCTGTTCTTCTTGAAGTTCCCTTCTTCTTCCCTTTGCCTTTCTTCTTGAAACTAGTGGTCTTATTGACCATCAACACTTGATGCTCCTTCTGATTTCTACCTCCGCAGCCTTTAGCATTGCATAAGAGCTCTGCATAGTCTTTACTAACCCTTGCATATTATAGTTCATCACGAAGCCTTTGTAGCTTGGTGGCGGTGATTGAAGAATTCATCAATGACACAATCATCCGGAAGATTAACTCCCGCTTGAGTCAAGTGATTGTAATACCTGACATTCTGAGTATGTGCTCACCGATGCACCCATTCTCTTCCATCTTGCAGCTATAGAACTTATTGGAGACTTCATATCTCTCAATCCGCATTCTGTTGAAATATCAACTTCAACTCTGGAACATCTCATATGCTCCATGACGCTCAAAACGCCGTTGAAGACCCGGTTCTAAGCCGTAAAGCATGGCACACCGAACTATAGAGTAGTCATCGCTTTGCTCGCCAGACGCTCTAACGCCGCCGGTTGCATCAGCAAGAGGTCTGCACCTAGCGGTGCATCCAGACGAACTCTTCAGGCAGCAATGAGGATAATCCTCGAGTTACGGACCCAGTCCGTAATTGCTACCATCATCTTTCAACTTTGCTTTCTCAAGGAACGCATTAAAATTCAACGGAACAACAAAGACGAGCCATCTATCTATAAACAAACATAGACAAGCAAGATACTATCAGTACTAAGTTCATGATAAATTTAAGTTCAATTAATCATATTACTTAAGAACTCCCACTTAGAGACATCTCTCTAGTCATCTAAGTGATCACGTGATCCAAATCAACTAAACCATAACCGATCATCACGTGAGATGGAGTAGTTTTCAATGGTGAACATCTTATGTTGATCATATCTACTATATGATTCACGCCGACCTTTCGGTCTCCGTGTTCGAGGCCATATCTGCATATGCTAGGCTCGTCAAGTATAACCTGAGTATTCTGCGTGTGCAAAACTGGCTTGCACCCGTTGTAGATGGACGAGAGCTTATCACACCCGATCATCACGCGGTGTCTCGGCACGATTTAACTTTGGCAACGGTGCATACTCGTGGAGAACACTACTTGATAATTTTAGTGAGAGATCATCTTAAAATGCTACCGTCAATCAAAGCAAAATAAGATGCATAAAGGATAAACATCACATGCAATCAATATAAGTGATATGATATGGCCATCATCATCTTGTGCTTGTGATTCCATCTCCGAAGCACCGTCGTGATCACCATCGCCACCGGCGCGACACCTTGATCTCCATCGTAGCATCGTTGTCGATACGCCATCTATTGCTTCTACGACTATCGCTACCGCTTAGTGATAAAGTAAAGCAATTACAGTATGCTTGCATTTCATACAATAAAGCGACAACCATATGGCTCCAGCCATTGCCGATAACTTCGTTACAAAACATGATCATCTCAAACAATAAAATATAGCATCACGCCTTGACCATATCACATCACAACATGCCCTGCAAAAACAAGTTAGACGCCCTCTACTTTGTTGTTGCAAATTTTACGTGGCTGCTACGGGCTTAAGCAAGAACCAATCTCACCTACGCATCAAGACCACAACGATATTTCACAAATAGACTCCGCTTAACCTTCTCAAGGACCGGGCGAGCTATACTCGGTTCAACTAAAGTGAGAGAGACAGACACCCGCCAGCCACCTTTAAGCACGAGTGCTCGTAACGGTGAAACCAGTCTCGCGTAAGCGTCACGCGTAATGTCGGTCCGGCCGCTTCATCTCACAATACCGCTGAACCAAAGTATGACATGCTGGTAGGCAGATGACTTGTATCGCCCACAACTCGCTTGTGTTCTACTCGTGCAAAACATCAAACCATAGAAACCTGGCTCGGATGCCACTGTTGGGGAACGAGTAATTTCAAAAATTTCCTCGCACACGCAAGATCATGGTGATGCATAGCAACGAGGGGAGAGTGTTGTCTACGCACCAGAGACCAAAGCGAAGCGATCACAACGTAGAGGAAGTAGTCGACGCTCTCCTCGCGATCCAACCGATCCCAGCGCCAGCATTCGGCGCCTCGAGTTCTTGACACACGTACAGCTCGGTGACGCTCCTCAGTTCGATCCAGCAAAGCTCCGGGAGAGAGAGTTCCACAAGACGACGGCGTGGGACGATCTTGATGTTCTATCGACGCAGGCTTCGCCTAAGCACTGCCACGATATGACCGAGGTGGAATATGGTGGAGGGGGCACCGCACACGGCTAAGGAACGATCTCAAGGATCAACTTGTGTGTTCTAGGGTGCCCCCTGCCCCTGTATATAAAGGAGCAAGGGGAGGGCCGGCCGGCCCTAGGAGGCGCGCCAGGGGGGGGAGTCCTCCTCCTAGTGGGAGTAGGACTCCCTTTCCTAGTCCAACTAGGAAGGAGGAAGGGGAAGGAAAGAGAGGAGAGGGAGAGGAAAGGAGGCCGCCCCCTCCTTGTCCTATTCGGACTCCCCATGGGGGCGCGCCACCTCCCGGTGCAGCCCTCTCTCCCTCTTGGCCCAATAAGGCCCATTACTTCCCGGGGTTCCGTAACCCTCCCAACTCCGTTTTCTCCGAAACTTTGAACCTTTCCGTGTCCGAATATAGCCGTCCAATATATCAATCTTTATGTCTCGACCATTTCGAGACTCCTCGTCATGTCCGTGATCACATCCGGGACTCAACTCCTTCGTACATCAAAATACATAAACTCATAATATAACCGCCATCGAAACCTTAAGCGTGCGGACCCTACGGTTCGAGAACAATGTAGACATGGCGAGACACGTCTCGGTCAATAACCAATAGCGGGACCTGGATGCCCATATTGGCTCCTACATATTCTACGAAGATCTTTATCGGTCGACCGCATAACAACATACGTTGTTCCCTTTGTCATCGGTATGTTACTTGCCCGAGATTCGATCGTCGGTATCCAATACCTAGTTCAATCTCGTTCATCGGCAAGTCTCTTTACTCGCTCCGTAATACATCATCTCACAGCTAACTCATTAGTTGTAGTGCTTGCAAGGCTTAGTGATGTGCATTACCGAGAGGGCCCAGAGATACCTCTCCGACAATCGGAGTGACAAATCCTAATCTCAAATACGCCAACCCAACATCTGCCTTTGGAGACACCTGTAGTACTCCTTTATAATCACCCGATTCGCTGTGACGCTTGGTAGTACCAAAGTGTTCCTCCGTAAACGGAGTTGCATAATCTCATAGTTATAGGAACATGTATAAGTCATGGATAAAAGCAATAGCAACATACTAAACGATCGGATGCTAAGCTAATGGAATGGGTCATGTCAATCAGATCATTCAACTAATGATGTGACCTTGTTAATCAAATGACAACTCCTTTGTCTATGGTTAGGAAACTTAACCATCTTTGATTAACAAGCTAGTCTAGTAGAGGCATACTAGTGACACTCTGTTTGTCTATGTATTCACACATGTATTATGTTTCCGGTTAATACATTTCTAGCATGAATAATAAACATTTATCATGAAATAAGGAAATAAATAATAACTTTATTATTGCCTCTAGGGCATATTTCCTTCATGTCGGAGAGGTATCTTTGGGCCCTCTCGGTAATGCACATCACTATAAGCCTTGCAAGCAATGTAGCTAATGAATTAGTTACGGAATGATGCATTACGTAACAAGTAAAGAGACTTGCCAGTAACGAGATTGAACTAGGTATTGGATACCGACGATCAAATCTCGGGCAAGTAACATACCGATGACAAAGGGAACAACGTATGTTGTTATGCGGTTTGACCGATAAAGATCTTCGTAGAATATGTAGGAGCCAATATGAGCATCCAGGTTCCGCTATTGGTTATTGACCAAGAATAGTTCTAGTTCATGTCTACATAGTTCTCGAACCCGTAGGGTCCGCACGCTTAAGGTTTCGATGACAGTTATATTATGAGTTTATGAGTTTTGATGTACCGAAGGAGTTCGGAGTCCCAGATGAGATCGGGGACATGACGAGGAGTCTCGAAATTGTCGAGACGTAAAGATCGATATATTGACGACTATATTCGAGTTCGGAAAGGTTCCGAGTGATTCGGTATTTTTCGAGTACCGAGAGTTACGGAATTCGCCGAGGAGTATATGGGCCTTATTGGGCGTGACGGGAATAGAGGAGAGAGGCTGAAGGAAGGAGGCCTCGCCCCCCTCTGGTCCGACTGGACAAGGGCGCAGCCCCTTTCCTTATTCCTCTCCCCTCTTTCCCTTCTCCTACTCCAACAAGGGAGGTGGAATCCTACTAGGACTAGGGAGTCCTAGTAGGACTCCACACTTGGCGCCCCTCCTAGGGCCGACCTCCTCCCCTTGCTCCTTTATATACGGGGGGCAGGGGGCACCCCATGACACACAAGTTGATCTACGGATCGCCCTTAGCCGTGTCGGTGCCCCTCCACCATATTCCACCTCGGTCATATCGTCGCGGAGTTTAGGCGAAGCCTCGCCGCCGGAGCATCATCGTCGTCACCACGCCGTCGTGCTGACGGAACTCATCCCCGACACTTTGCTGGACCGGAGTCCGGGGATCGTCATCGAGTTGAACGTGTGCTGAACTCGGAGGTGCCGTACGTTCGGTACTTGGATCTGTCGGATCGTGAAGACGTACGACTACATCAACCGTGTTGTCATAACGCTTCCGCTTACGGTCTACGAGGGTACGTGGACAATACTCTCCCCTCTCTTGCTATGCCATCACCATGATCTTGCGTGTGCGTAGGAAATTTTTTGAAATTACTACGTTCCCCAACACCTACGTACCCCGAAAACATCTGGGGGCACAACGAAACACAATTTCCACCGCCGTAACCTTCTGTATCCGCAAAGATCCCATCTTGGAGCCTTCGTCGGCACTCCGCCGGAGGGGGAATCAAGCATGGGGGGCCTCTACATCAACATCCTTGCCCCTCCGATGAGTCGTGAGTAGTTTACCACAGACCTACGGGTCCATAGTTATTAGCTAGATGGCTTCTTCTCTCTTTTTGGATCTCAATACAATGTTCTCCCCCTCTCTTGTGGAGATCTATTTGATGTAATCACTTTTTGCGGTGTGTTTGTCGAGATCCGATGAATTTTGGGTTTATGATCAAGTTTATCTATGAATAATATTTGAATCTTCTCTGAATTCTTTTATGTATGATTAAGTTATCTTTGCAAGTCTCTTCGAATTATCAGTTTGGTTTGGCCTACTAGATTGATCTTTCTTGCCATGGGAGAAGTGCTTAGCTTTGGGTTCAGTCTTGCGGTGTCCTTACCCGGGATGCATGGGTTGCAAGGCACGTATTGTATTGTTGCCATCGAGGATAACAAGATGGGGTTTATATCATATTGCATGAGTTTATCCCTCTACATCATGTCATCTTGCTTAATGCGTTGCTCTGTTCTTATGAACTTAATACTCTAGGTGCATGCTGGATAGCGGTCGATGTGTGGAGTAATAGTAGTAGATGCAGGCAGGAGTCGGTCTACTTGTTATGGACGTGATGCCTATATACATGATCATGCCTAGATAATCTCATAACTATGCGCTTTCCTATCAATTGCTCGACAGTAATTTGTTCACCCACCGTAATACTTATGCTATCTTGAGAGAAGCCACTAGTGAAACCTATGGCCGCCGGGTCTATCTCTTATCATATTTGCTTCCAATCTACTTTTATTTGCATCTTTACTTTTTGCATATATATTATAAAATACCAAAAATATATTTATCTTATCGTATTATCTTTATTAGATCTCACTTTCATGAAGTGGCCGTGAAGGGATTGACAGCCCTTTATTGCGCTTGGTTGCGAGCTCTCTGTTTGTTTGTGTACGTGCGTGGGACCTTTGAGAAGCCTCCTACTGGATTGATACCTTGGTTCTCAAAAACTGAGGGAAATACTTACGCTACACTTGCTGCATCACCCTCTCCTCTTCGAGGAAAACCAACGCAAGCTCAAGACGTAGCAAGAAGGATTTCTGGCGTCGTTGTCGGGGAGGTCTTCGCTCAAGTCAAGACATACCAAGTACGCATCACAAACCCATCTCCCTCGCATTTACATTATTTGCCACTTGCCTCTCGTTTTCCTCTCCCACACTTCACCCTTGCCGTTTTATTCACCCTCTCTTTCCCAATCTCCTCTCTCTTTTTGCTCACCGTTTTTCCGTTTGCTTGTGTGTTGGATTACTTGTTACCATGGCGCAAGATAATACCAAATTGTGTGATTTCTTGAATACCAATAATAATGATTTCCTTAGTACTCCGATTGCTCCTCTTAATAATGATGAGTCTTGTGAAATCAATACCGCTTTGCTGAATCTTGTTATGAAAGATCAATTCTCCGGCCTTCCTAGTGAAGATGTCGCTACTCATCTAAACAACTTTGTTGATTTGTGTGATATGCAAAAGAAGAAAGACACGGATAACAATATTGTCAAATTGAAGTTATTTCCGTTTTCACTTAGAGATCGTGCTAAAGTTTGGTTTTCGTATTTGCCTAAGAATAGTATTGATTCTTGGAACAAGTGCAAAGATGCTTTTATCTCTAAGTATTTTCCTCCCGCTAAGATCATCACTCTTAGGAACGATATTATGAATTTTAAACAACTTGATCATGAGCATGTTGCCCAATCTTGGGAAAGAATGAAATTGATGCTTCGCAATTGCCCTACTCATGGTTTGAATTTATGGATGATCATACAAAAAATTTATGCCGGTTTGAACTTTGCTTCTAGAAATCTCTTAGATTCGGCCGCGGGAGGCACCTTTATGGAAATCACGTTAGAGATGCTACAAAACTTCTTGATAATATTATGGCTAATTATTCTCAATGGCACAATCGAAAGATCTTCTAGTAAAAAAGTGCATGCTATAGAAGAAATCAATGTTTTGAGTGGAAAGATGGATGAACTTATGAAGATGTTTGCTACTAAAAATACTCCTCTTGATCCTAATGATATGCCTTTGTCTTCCTTGATTGAGAATAATAATGAATCTATGGATGTGAATTTTATTGGTAGGAATAGTTTTGGAAACAATGCTTATAGTGGAAATTTTAATGCTAGATCGTTCCCTAGTAATTCCTATAATAATTATGGAAATTCCTACAATAATTCTTATGGTAATTTCAATAAGATGCCCTCTGATTTTCAGAATAGTGTGAAAGAATTTATGATCTCTCAAAATAATTTTAATGCTTTGCTTGAAGAAAAATTGCTCAAAGTTGATGATTTGGCTAGGAACGTTGATAGACTTTCGCTTGATGTTAATTTTCTTAAACTTGGATCTTCTTCTCCTAAGCATGATATCAATGAGTCTCTAAAAGTAATGAGAATTTCCATTGAAGAGTGCAAGGAAAGAACCGCTAGACTGCGTGCTAAGAAAGAAAGCTTTATAAAGGCGTGTTCTTCTAGTTTATACGAAAATAATGATGATGATCTCAAATTTATTAATGCGTCTCTGATTACATCTATGTTTTGCAATGAATTTTGATGATTATGGGACTGATGATGAATCAACTTTGCCTAGAAGGCGTCCCAAGAATTCGGAATCTTTAGATCTTAATGTTAAATTTGGTAAAAGTGAGATTGGAGAATCTTCTACTTCTAATAATATTGAACCCACTATCTCGGATTTCAAGGAATTTAATTATGATAATTGCTCTATAAAAGGTTGTATTTCCTTGTTGCAAGCCGTTGTTAATTCCCCTCATGCTTATAGTCAAAACAAAGCTTTTACCAAGCATATTGTTGATGCCTTGATGCAATCTTATGATGAAAAACTTAATTTGGAAGTTTCTATACCTAGAAAACTTAATGATGAGTGGGAACCTACTATAAAGATTATGAGTGTTTTTCTTTGTGTGATTTGGGTGCTAGTGTTTCCACGATTCCGAAAACTTTATGTGATATTCTAGGTTTCCATGATCTTGATGATTGTTCTTTAAATTTGCACCTTGCGGATTCCAGCATTAAAAAGCCTATGGGAAGGATCAATGATGTTCTTATTGTTGCAAATAGAAATTTGGTGCCCATAGATTTTATTGTTCTTGATATAGATTGCAATCTTTCTTGCCCTATTATTCTTGGTAGACCTTTCCTTAGAACGATTGGTGCGATTATTGATTGAAGGAAGGGAATATTAGATTACAATTTCCCTTAAAGAAAGGCATGGAGAACTTTCCAAGAAATAAATTTAAATTACCTTACGAATATATCATGCGTGCTACTTATGAGTTTAGTGCCAAAGATGGCACTCGTTAGATCTATCTTCGCTTTTATGCCTAGCTAGGGGCGTTAAACGATAGCGCTAGTTGGGAGGCAACCCAATTTTCTTTATATTTTTTTGTTTTTGTTTCTGTTTATTAATAAATAATACATATAACTTATGTTTTAGATGTGGTTTTATGTTTTAATTAGTGTTTGTGCCAAGTTAAACCTATAGGATCTTCTTGGATGATAGTTATTTGATCTTGCTGTAATTTGCAGAAACTTCTGGCTCACGAAAACAATTGTTAAAAATCACCAGAACGTGATAAAATAGTGATTACAATTGCTTCTGATCAATAAAAAAAATTCCTAGGTATTCCTATTTTTGATGAATTTTTTGAGTTCCATAAGTTTGCGTTAGTTACAGATTACTACAGATTGTTCTGTTTTTGACAGATTCTGTTTTTCGTGTGTTGTTTGCTTATTTTTATGAATCTATGGCCAATAAAATAGTTTATAATCCATAGAGAAGTTGGAATACAGTAGGTTTAACACCAAATTAAATAAATAATGATTTCATTGCAGTACCTTATGTGGTGGTTTTGTTTTCTTTCACTAACGGAGCTTATAAGATTTTTTGTTGAGTTTTGTGTTGTGAAGTTTTCAAGTTTTGGGTAAAGCTTTTATGGACCATGGAATAAAGGGTGGAAAGAGCCTAAGCTTGGGCATGCCCAAGGCACCCCAAGATATTCAATAATAGCCAAAAGCCTAAGCTTGGGGATGCCCCGGGAAGGCATCCCCTCTTTCGTCTTCGTTCATTGGTAACTTTACTTGGAGCTATATTTTTATTCACCACATGATAAGTGTTTTGCTTAGAGCGTCGTGTATTATATTAGTATTTGCTTTTTAGTTTACCAAAATCATCCTTGTTGTACACACCTTCTGGGAGAACCCTATTTGATTAGAATTTGCTAGAATACTCTATGTGCTTCACTTATATCTTTTGAGCTTGATAGTTTTTGCTCTAGTGCTTCACTTATATCTTTTAGAGCACGGTGGTGTCTTAATTTTGAAGAAATTTCTAGTATCTCATGCTTCACTTATATTATTTTGAGAGTCTTTTAGAACAGCATGGTATTTGCTATGGTCATAAAATTGGTCCTAGAATGGTAGGCATCCAAGTTGGGTATAATAAAAACTATCATAGGAAGTGAATTGGATGCTATGATCAACTTGATACTTGATAATTGTTTTGAGATATGGAGGTAGTGATATTAAAGTCATGCTAGTTGGGTGATTATGAATTTAAAGAATGCTTGTGTTGAAGTTAGCAAGTCCCGTAGCATGCACGTATGGTTAAAGTTGTGTAACAAATTTGAAACATGAAGTGTACCTGGCTTGTGCATCCTTATGAGTGGCGGTCAGGGACGAGCGATGGTCTTTTCCTACCAATCTATCCCCCTAGGTGCATGCGTGTAGTACTTGATTTTTGATGACTTCTAAATTTTTGCAATAAGTATATGAGTTCTTTTGACTAATGTTGAGTCCATGGATTATACGCACTTTTACCTTTCCACCTTTGCTAGCCTCTTCGGTACCGTGCATTGCCCTTTCTCACCTTGAGAGTTGGTGCAAACTTCGTCGGTGCATCCAAACCCCATGATACGATACGCTCTATCACACATAAACCTCCCTATATCTTCCTCAAAACAGCCACCATACCTACCTATCATGACATTTCCATAGCCATTCCGAGATATATTCCATGCAACTTTCCACCGTTCCGTTCATCATCATGACATACTTTACTTTTGTCATATTGCCATTGCATGATCATGTAGTTGACATCGTATTTGTGGCAAAGCCACCATGCATTATTTTTCATACATGTCACTCTTGATTCATTGCACCATCCCGCACACACGGAGGCATTCATATAGAGTCATATCTTGTTCTAGTTTCGAGTTGTAATTGTTGAGTTGTAAGAAAATAAAAGTGTGATGATCATCATTTTTAGAGCATTGTCCCAAGTGAGGAAAGGATGATGGAGACCATGATTCCCCCACAAGTAGGGATGAGACTCTGGACGAAAAAAAAGAGGCCATAAAAAAAGAGAAAAGGCCCAAATAAAAAAATAAAAAAATGAGAGAAAAAGAGAGAAGGGACAATGCTACTATCCTCTTACCACACTTGTGCTTCAAAGTAGCACCTTGTTCTCCATGTTGTGAGTCTCATATATTGTGCTTCAAATTAGCACCATGTTTTTCATATAGTGAGTCTCATAAGTTGTCTTTTTCATACTAGTGGGAATTTTTCATTATAGAACTTGGCTTGTATATTCCTACGATGGGCTTCCTCAAATGCCATAGGTCTTCGTGAGCAAGCAACTTGGATGCACACCCACTAGTTTTCTTTTGTTGAGCATTCTTTTATAGCTCTAGTGAATCCGTTGCATGGCAATCCCTACTCCTCATGTTGACATCAATTGATGGGCATCTCCATAGCCCATTGATTATCCTCGTCAATGTGAGACTTTCTCCTTTTTTTGTCTTCTCCACACAATCCCCATCATCATATTCTATTCCACCCATAGTGTTATATCCATGGCTCACGCTCATGTATTGCGTGAAGGTTGAAAAAGTTTGAGATTATTTAAGTATGAAACAATTGCTTGGCTTGTCATCAGGGGTATAGAAGTTGGGAACATCTTTGTGTGACGAAAATGAAGCAAAGCCTAACTATATGATTTTGTAGGGATGAACTTTCTTTTGCCATGCTATTTTGAGAAGACATGATTACTTTGATTAGTATGCTTGAAGTATTACTATTTCTTTTATCAATATGAACTTTTATTTTGTATTCATTTGGATCTGAACATTCATGCCACAATAAAGAAAATTACATTATGAATTATGCTAGGTAGCATTCCACATCAAAATTCTCTTTTATCATTTACCTACTCGAGGACGAGCAGGAATTAAGCTTAGGGATGCTTGATACGTCTCCAACGTATCTATAATTTTTGATTGTTCCATGCTATTATATTACCCCTTTTGGATGTTTATGGGCTTTATTTTACACATTTATATCATTTTTGGGACTAAACTACTAACCGGAGGCCCAGCCCATATTGCTGTTTTTTGCCTATTTCAGCATTTCAAAGAAAACTAATATCAAACAGAGTCCAAACGGAATGAAACCTGCGGGAGCATGATTTTTGGAACGAACGTGATCCAGAGAACTTGGAGTGAAAGTCAAGAAGCAGCCGAGGCCTCCACGAGATAGGAGGGCGCGCCCCTGTCTCGTGGGCCCCTCGAGCGGCCACCGACGTACTTCTTCTTCCTATATATACCTACGTACCTTGAAAACATCCGGGGGCACCACGAAACACAATTTCCACCGCCTTAACCTTCTGTATCCGCGAGATCCCATCTTGGAGCCTTCGCCGGCACTCCGCCGGAGGGAGAATCAAGCACGGGGGGCCTCTACATCACCATCCTTTCCCCTCCGATGAGTCGTGGGTAGTTTACCACAGACCTACGGGTCCATAGTTATTAGCTAGATGGCTTCTTCTCTCTTTTTGGATCTCAATACAATGTTCTCCCCCTCTCTTGTGGAGATCTATTCGATGTAATCTCTTTTTGCGGTGTGTTTGTCGAGATCCGATGAATTGTGGGTTTATGATCAAGTTTATCTATGAATAATATTTGAATCTTCTCTGAATTCTTTTATGTATGATTAAGTTATCTTTGCAAGTCTCTTCGAATTATCAGTTTGGTTTGGCCTACTAGATTGATCTTTCTTGCCATGGGAGAAGTGCTTAGCTTTGGGTTCAATCTTGTGGTGTCCTTACCCAAAGGATGTAAAGGGTTGCAAGGCACGTATTGTATTGTTGCCATCGAGGATAACAAGATGGGGTTTATATCATATTGCATGAGTTTATCCCTCTACATCATGTCATCTTGCTTAATGCGTTGCTCTGTTCTTATGAACTTAATACACTAGATGCATGTTGGATAGCGGTCGATGTGTGGAGTAATAGTAGTAGATGCAGGCAGGAGTTGGTCTACTTGTTATGGACGTGATGCCTATATACATGATCATGCCTAGATAATCTCATAACTATGCGCTTTTTTATCAATTGCTCGAATGTAATTTGATCACCCACCGTAATACTTATGCTATCTTGAGAGAAGCCACTAGTGAAACCTATGGCCCCCGGGTCTATCTCATATCATATTTGCTTCCAATCTACTTTTATTTGCATCTTTACTTTTTGCATCTATATTATAAAATACCAAAATATATTTATCTTATCATACTATCTTTATTAGATCTCACTTTACATGAAGTGGCCGTGAAGGATTGACAACCCCTTTATTGCGTTGGTTGCGAGTTCTCGCTTGTTTGTGTAGGTGCGTGGGACTTTTGAGAAGCCTCCTCTTCGGATTGATACCTTGGTTCTCAAAAACCGAGGGAAATACTTACGCTACACTTGCTGCATCACCCTCTCCTCTTCGAGGAAAACCAACACAAGCTCAATACGTAGCACCGACCTAATACACGGGCCTTTAACAGGACGGAACTTCGGTCGGGCTAGTTTATCGTCATTTTTATATGGGCCGTTAATGGGCCCGATATGACGTTGGGCCACATATGGCCCATGGTTTACGTCCGGCGTTAACAGGCCGAAAATGACAACAGGAAGAAAGTGGCCCAAATCTATAGTGGGCCTCTAACAGGCCAAAAGTTTTGATGGCCTGTAAATGGGCCCAAATGAAACCGGACCTTTAACAGGCCGGAAATACACCGGGCCGTGATTCGGCCCAATTACTTAGCAGACTGTTAACGGGCCAGAAGTGACCATGGGCCGCGTTGATGGCAAGTTTAGGACAGGCCGTTGACGGGCTGATTTGATGGATAATGTTGGGCCTTTGGCTGGGCCGGCCCATTATGGTCTACAGAATCTTGTGGGCCTTTAGTTAGGCCGGCCCATTGTGGTCCGCAAAATCTTGTGGGCCTTTAGCTGGGCCGGCCCATTATGGTCTGCAAAATCTTTTGGGCCTTTAGCTGGGCCGGCCCATTGTGGTCCGCTAAATTTTGTGGGCCTTTAGCTGGGCCGGCCCATTATGGTCCGCTAAATCTTATGGGCCTTCGGTTGGACCGGCCCATTTAAACTTTGTGGGCCTTTGTTGAGCCGGTCCACGTGTCAACATATCATAGGCTCATCTCGACCGTTGGATGAGTGACACCTGTGCCAACGCGGAGCTGACGCGTGGATCCGTCAGCCAATGAGTATTTTACACGTGGAAAATCGGCATTGGTCGTGGTTGTTAACGGGTTATCGGATCCAAAATCTGACCCGATAGCTTAACGGCGTTCCGTTACGGTGGATGCCACGTGTCGGTCACCCTTGACGAAAGCACTTCGGACGGCGGATTTATCGTCATGGAAGTGGACACTTCGTGATGATAGTTTTGGTAATGTCATGGAACACTTCTCGACAAACACGGTATGCCTATCTTGATTACATCATAAATTTGTCATGGATGTACATGCATGACAAAAAACGCGACCTACTGTGACAAACACGTATCATCACGGAAGTGTATTTTTTTTGTAGTGACATGATGGATGGCTAAAGCCTTTTCTCCTTGTCTAACACCAGAGGAGGCTTTGGTTTGAGTTTTTCTCATGTCTCCCATGCCTATAGTTCATTCACGCTCCTTCCTCTTACTTTTGGATCATACAACATAAAAATATTTCATAGTTAACATGATTTGGTTGAAGTTCATACACCCTGCAAAATTGGAGGGTTATTTTCTGTATTTTTGGTATGCCTTAACTCATAGTAAGATAAAAGGATGACTTGCTAGATAGTGTTTACTTATAATCTATTATTATAATTTATGTTTAAGATTCTACCAGCTGAACCAAACCCATGTTGCTCTAGATTATTCTGCACGTGAGTCTATATCATGCTAAGACAATTTTTTATATCTGAAATATACATCTATATCTGAAAAAATCCATTTACTCATAAAAACACACACACACACACTAGCACATTTTTAATTTAGCAAGATGAGACACACACTTTTAACACAGACAACGACACGTGAATTATATCAGTGACACACCACTGTTGACCAGTGAAGCTAAGAATGGGTACAAAAATCATAGTGAGATGGCCTTAGAGTAGTGGGAATGGATGGAAACATGGAGGGTATCCTAACTTCTCGGTTTTCACCTCTAGAGTTGGATGCGAGAATTCATTTTTGTGTTTCCCGATGTCTCCCATTCCTATTATTCTTAAGCACTCATTCCTTTTCGTTTTGTCTTGCTTTGTATCTTTAGCGTAGAAACCATATATATATGTACACGTACTCGATGTGAGATTTCAAAAGTGAGCAAGGAAGAGAGAGAAATAGAGGGCCTAAGATACTGTGAGTTAGAGCATAGAGGAAGCCTAAATTATTTGTTTTCACCTCTTGAGCTGGAGGTTGAAATTTGGTTTGGTGCTTCCTGATGCATCCTATCCATATCCTTATTAACCGCTCCTTATTCTTCCCATTAACTTGATAAATTGACATAGTAGGAAAATTGAACATACGCATGCATGTATTCACATGGCATGCAATGTCGAATACGAGTCAAGAATGTTGGAGATATGCCCTAGAGGCAATCATGTATGATGATATTTCCTATGTGTTTATGAATAAAGATAGTCCTTGGACATTATCAATGATGTGTATCAGCAAGTACGTGACTTGTTTGTGGGACTATGCATTGTATGATGACTATCCTAAAAGGTCCCTAGTCGAAAGGGCTGGGTGGACATGCAGCCAACTAAACTAGCATATGACACGGTCGATGGCTTGGTCTCACTAGCCATGGAGCATTGGACGCTAACCGGATAATATGGACTTGGAAGGATCTGGTCGGATTTGACATAGTCAGACCCGAGTCGAGATAAGGTCTGAGTTGGACGGACCCAACTATGAGACACAGCGGTATGTCATCTGTGAGTCTCTAGTACAACATGTGTTCTGTGTCCTAAGACCTGAGCTGGCACATGTACTCGGGATGTTGACAGACTTGCTTTGGGCCAACCAAACGCTACTCCGTGACTGGGTAGTTACAAAGGTAGGTTTCGGGCTTATCCAGACCCATGCTGTGAGACATGGTCGAGCAAGATGGGATTTGCCCCTCCGATCAGGAGAGATATACTCTGGGCCCCTCGTGTGAGCCGACCAGGATAAGCATGGCCATGCGGCAAGGATTATGAGATAATCTGGTTTGTGGTCGACATCACTGGAACGAGAAAGAGGTTGGGCTAGCACAAGGACGACAGACTCGCCTTGAGCCCGACAACATATATTGTGTGGCAAAAGTAATGGAAGTATGATGTACAGGTTCGCCTAACCAGCTTCATAGTCTGCTTGGTGGTCGTCATGCCTTGCTAGGGTCCGCTACCAACCGTGCAGTTCGGAGGTGATCCGAACTGCGACCAAGCCGGCTTGAACCTAAGGGGTCGCACGCTAAAGGGAAGGAACCTACGAGGTCAGATCCAGGGACACTGGTCGGATGTGATTCGGGTTGTATTCGGATTGTGGCCGAGTAGACTTCTGGGCTTTAGGGTCCGTGCGAGGCCCAAGTGTTGAGCCCGCGACGGATGCCTATATAAAGTGGGGTGCGGCACACTCACGCGGTTGATTGCTTCGGCGCTGTCACTAGGGTTTGTATGTGTTGTGAATAGCCACCTCCACTCACCGCCGACTGTGTGATCGGACCTAGCAGTCCGCCGCACGGTGTTCCTCCTGCATGCACGGATACTATTAGAGGCAGTGCACTTGCGCCGTTCCGGCGAACCTGTACATGGGAACCGACGACCAGCTGTTCGAGGGAGATCGGACGTGGAGGAGACGATCCACGCGAACGCGTTGCCCCAACTCTTCTTCCGCTGCATGGCACTGCGCGTCTAGTGGTAACAAACTGTGATCCATCTCCTGTAGCATGTTCTTGGTTGTTCTACGCATAGGAAATTTTAATTTGCAGTCGACGCACCCTACCGTAGAACCCATCAAAGAAGAGGGAGTATGAGGCCAAAGAGTGGCAGACATGGGAACATGATGGAATGCTAACACTACTGCAGGATGCTGCTAACGCGACACTACAATCAGAGACCCTTTGACGAAACTGTATGCGATGCATTAATCACAAACGGGGATGTAAAACAACCGTCAAAAAAGGTGCAAAATGTTTGCGATGGCTGAGCCATCCGCCATCAAACACGGTTCAGATTCTAGTTGCATGTGTGATTCGGGGCACACGGTTAATCTGTTCGAACTGTTTGCGATGAGGCAGAACAACAGAAATGGGCAACCATATCAATGTGTGTGCGATATACGGCATACAGGTCGCTCCAATGAACCTTTTGCTATTAGGGAGTGCAACATAAACGGTTAGCCAGATCAAGGTGTGTGATATAGGGCATACGGTTCACTTGGACAAACTATTTTCGATTAGCGAACATAACAGGAACGGTTCAACTTAACAAGATGTGTGTGATACGTGGCAAACAACCGGCTCGGATGAACTGTTTGCGATGTGAAATTACAACACAGACGGTTAATATAGTTAGTTCGTGTGCAATTCTGTGTGTACAAAAAACTTTGAAAGATGCAAACTAGTTGCTTGCGGTGGCTAGGAGTATCGCACACGATGCGTCTGCAAGTACTCGTGTGTGATGATTAGTAAGTTACACATACGTTTCCTTATTTTAACACTTGTGTGATAAATAATACGTGGCACCAGATACGATATTCGGGTTGTGTGTGTGCTCCACTTAGTCTTCCCATGCTCCAGCGAATGCTTCCCGCGCTCCACATGGGTGAATTGTAAGATCCACGCCTATTCCATCACCGGTTTCCCGCGGCATGATCGACGACCCACTCGAAGAGATGCCGTCACCAGTGCTCATCGAGAGCCCGATGCCCTGCAAGGAATAGGCAGAGGACCTCTGCAATTCAGTCAAGACAAAGGCAGCCTGTGACTTCATCATTGCCCGCGGAGGCCGTGTCAACCTCGATCCCAATGATGTGGTGGCCAGGATCGAGCGCATCCTTGGCGGAGTTGACGTCCCCGACGAAGTAGAACATCACCAATGTGATATCTTGAGGATGCAGGTGATCGACGGAATTTGCTGCTAGGCCAGAGACATGGAAATGGAGCGGTTCCATAGAGTTGTCATGCACGTGATTGCATGCTGTTAAGCTCTTCTAGAAGAGGTCCAGCAGCCCCAAGAGCCTCCCAGCGCTAGCAACTCCGTAGGCGGAGGTGGGTCAAGACACTTGGAGTGAACGGCCGCAAGGGTGTTATGCTGATCATGGAGTCCGAGAAGACCATCTTCGGAAGGCCGCCAGCTCAGCCTTTCAGCTTATATTTTATTATAATTGTATGCATATGTAGGTCATGAGTGTTCTGGGCCTTGCGGCATGTGGCATTTTAAGTTATCCTGAATATGTAAGACAATTAGTAAGAATTATTAACGGTTGCCATTGTAACTTTGCCTCAGCGGCGAGCAGGGACACCAGAGCGGAGGCGCCGCGACCGCCTCAACAGCGAGCAACCACGTGGTCAACCCTCTGCCATCAATAAATTTTGACCTTGTTTCTCGTCACATTGTTGATTACAATGCAATAAGTAATTGCAAATCTATTCACACCTATCAAACTAATATGTGTTCACACTTAGCACCGGGCTATAAAAACTACCCACTCGAAAATTACTTCACAATTTCTCTCCTCATCACCCACAAAACTGGTTTTTTCTGTCAAGTCGTTCCGCCATGACTGGTAGGAGGAGTTTAGAATGGACATATAACCAGACAGCAAACACCAAGGCCACGGAGGCACTAGAGAGGTCCCGCCGTGAAGCCGCAGCCGCAGCAGAGATGTCCCAGCGCGCCGCGGAGCCCTCGAACGAGCTCTCATGGGCATGCGAGGGCTCTCACAAGCGCATTCGCGGCATCGGCCATCGCGACGAGTCGGCGTTCCTGAAGTCCTTCGCCGGTGACGATGACATTCTCACTGGCGTCACTACGCAGCAGGAGCTGGTCGACGGCTTGATGAAGCTGCTCAAGATCAGCGATGCCTCGGTTGACAAGGCGACCGGCCTCGTCGAGCAACTCATGGGTGACAATGCGAAGCTCCTCAAGTTGGTCGCCGAGAAGGAGGCGGAGGCCGCTGGTTGGAAGATGCTGCATGAGTAGAGTAGTGCCTCGGAGATGACGCTGAAAGCGGTCGTCGAGGAACTGATGGGTGGCTTGAGGAAGCTCTGAATCAAGCGTGAGCAAGAGGTGGAGGAATCTGTGGCTGCTTTCAAGCAAAGTCGTGAGGAATTGAAGAAGGAGCTGGAGGATTTCTCCGCCCGGCGATCCATCGACGAGTAGAGACACTAGCGACCCAGATCGTTGTCTGCAATTTCCTTCTTCTCTTGCCCCCATGTCTTTCGGACTTTGCCGCATGTGGCATTTTCAATTATCTGGAATATGTAAGAGAATTATTATCTGCACCATTGTAAATTTGTCGTATTATTATCCGTTGTTATTTGTGGTCGTATTATCTGTTGCCCTATGTGGCAATTTAAATTGGGGCGGAATATGAGTTGAAAACATGAACAAAGAAAATGCTGCCATGGGATCACAAACAAACACCCTCCATCCAGGTGCTTTAATTAACCCATTAATGGAGAAGTTGTGAGCGAGGCGGGCGGCGGCTGGTGCATGGAGGTCAAAGAGCTCGCTTCCCGGTGAGCATGGGCGGCCTTGCTGCTCGCACATGTCCCATGGAGCCTGCGGGGTGGACAAGACGCACGCGTCCTGTCGAGCCTGCACGGCGGACTTCTCGCGCTCGTCCCGTCTAATCAAACAGTTGCACGCTCGCCACCAAGTATGGTTAAATTTCGACATGGTTAATATAATACAACCGTTTGCGATATTAATGTGTCAACTTTTTGTTTCAAAAAGGACTTTGTTGGCTACTAATGTGTGCGCCTCTTCTCAAACTGGACGATTTTTTTACCGCAGCATATATGTGCCATGTCATGAAACCATGCCAAGTTTCATGTTTTTTGGGTGACATTTTGATTTACTGGGATTTAGAAACCGAGATTCTCAATTTTTCAGCACAACGACAAGTTTGTAATTCATTCCCATTCCTTAAATGAGACCTAAACATGCTAATGACACATGTACGATTTCCCACCCATTTTGCTTCACTGGAGCATGTGCTTGTAGTTCAAATTTGAATTATGGACTACACTAAATGCGTAGAAAACTTAGTAATTAGTAATATATATATATATATATATATATATATATATATATATATATATATATATATATATATATATATATATAATGGCCAAACGAACCCCTGACCAGTTTCAAATTTCAGCCCGACACTCTGTTATTCTATGTTGCATATAGAAAACAAAGTTCAAGGCGAGAAGAGGCAGCGATTATCGTTTCACCCACAAGAGGGGCATGTTTCCCTACTGGAACCACGAGGGTTGCGACAGGCTCCGGTATGTAAGAGGCTTGTAATATAGCTTCGCCCAAGTTGGACAGTTATATGTACCATGTAGTGACACCATGCCAAGTTTCATGATTTCCTGGTGAGTTTTGGATTCACAGAGATTTAAAAACCGAGATTCGCAATGTTTGTGGGCAAGCAAGGACGTCGAGACGGTTGAATTCGTTCCCATTCGTTCCATGGGACCTAAACATGCACCCAAGGAAACATGTACATTTTTTCTAGCCATTTTGGTGCACTGGAGCATGTATTTGTAGTCCGGATTTGAATTATGGACATTAAATGCCTAGAGAACTCAACTAATGAATAAAAAAGGTCAAACGAGCACTGAATAATTTCAAAGTTCAGTGCTAATTCCCGTTGTTCCGTGTCGCGTGTAGAAGAAAATACGAGGCTAGAAGAGGGAGTGATTATCGTTTGGCCCACAAGGCGACATGTTTCCCTATCGAAACCACGAGGGTTCTTGCGACATGCTCCGGTTTGTAAGAGGTTTGTAATAAAGCTTGGCCAAATTGGCAATGTTTTTACCACGACATATATGTTCCATGACGTGACACCATGCCACCTTTGATGACTTTCTGGTGAGTTTTGGATTTATGGGGACTTAAAAACCGAGATTCAAATGTTTGAGGACGAGCCAGACACACGGTATGGTTGTAATTGCCCCATTCCGGCATGAGACCTAAACATGCACCCAAGGACACATGTATAATTTTTCTAGCCATTTTGGTGAACTGGAGCATGTATTTGTAGTTCAGATTTGAATTATGGACATTAAATGCCTAGGAAACTCAATTAGTGTATAAAAAGGCCAAACAAACCCTGAATAAGTTTAAATTTCAGCACGGATATCATGTCGTTCCATGTTGCCCGTGGAAGAAAATACAAGGCGAAAAGAGGCAGTGATTACGTTTCGCCCACAAGGGGAACACGTTTCCCTATCGGAACCACGAGGCTTCTTTGAGAGAAGCTCTGGTTTTTGAAAGAGGTTTGTAATAAACCTTGGCCCAAATTGGACAATGTTTTTACCAGGACATATATGTGCCATGACGTGACACCCTGCCACCTTTGATGACTTTCTGGTGAGTTTAGGATTTACGGGATTTAAAAACCGAGATTCCAAATGTTTGAGGACGAGCCAGGACGCGGGTACGGTTGCACTACTACAGGATGCTGCTAACGCGACACTACGATCAAAGACCCTTCGACGAAACTGTGTGCGATGCAATAATCACAAACGGTGGTGTAAAAAACCGTCAAAAAAGGTGCAAAACATTTGCGATGGAGGATGCATGAAACACGGTTCAGATTTTAGTTGCGTGTGCGATGCAGGGCATACGGTTCAACTCAATTAACTGTTTGCGATGAGGAGGAACAAAAGAAACGGGCATCCAGATGAAGGTGTGTGCGATGAATAGCATACAGTTCACTCGGATGAACTGTTTATGATTAGGCAACACGAAAGAAACGGTCAGCCTGATCAAGGTGTGTGCGATGTACAGCATATAGTTCACTCGGATGAACTGTTTGTGATTAGGCAAGAGAACAGAAACGGTTCAATATAACAAGATGTGTGTGATACACGACAAACAAGTCTGTAATAAAAAATGTTTGCGAAGACCGATAATAACATAGACAATTGCTTCTAATATGACGTATGTGATATGCTCTGTGTACAGAACATCTATTGGCCATTATGGGACGGGCGGCCATACGGATACGCCATAAGGATGCGAAGAGGCATTCCTACCAGCAAGGACTAGCTGTTCCGCTAGTAGCTCATGTAAGAAAACTATCAAGTTTAGTGTGCTCAGGCTGGAGCAGCCATCAGATGGGTGACTGGATGGGAAGTTGTGTTGATGTTAAATTAACTGATAGGATGGGTCATTTCGGTCAAATGACCGAAATGACCCATTCCCTAAGCTAATTTAACCTCGAGGTCCTTGTTTTTTATTATTTTAACAGATGTTAAAGAAGGTCTACCGCATTACTTTTTGACAATGTGTGATACATGGCATACAGTTCATCCATTCGACCTATTTGTGACGGAATAGGCCGTGTGTGTTGTGGGCAAACACTTGCTAGTATTCAACCTCTTGGGATTGATGAATTCATCACCGACGGGTTCCCTAGTGTGGTCCGTTTTCATCTGATCATCATCTAATCTTGTGCTAGCTCGATGTTCCTTCTATGCTAAGTTTCCATTAATTGATGGAGTTTTATGAACACGCCACCATTTCCCGCCATTTCCTCACCTGTTTCCCGCCACCCTGCTCTATTGCGCATAGGCGGCGCGCGACGCACGGAGGCGACAAGCACAGCCTGTAGCACATCCACCTTTTCCAAGCATGCCAACCCACAAAGCACCGCCTCTGCCATCAACCTCGTCGACGAGGAAAACGAGCAGGCGCCACGGCCTGTCGAGGCCGAGGCGCTCCCTGGCAATGCGATGGAAGACGCTGTGATGCGCGTCATCGCCAGGGTTGAGCAGACCTTGGGCGCATGGCGCTTGAGCGCCACGGATCAAGATAGGCATGTCGGCGCCGACAGGCTGTAGCTCACCGCACAACATGATCGATGGCGCGCCGCGGAGCAAGCTAGGAGTGTCCGTGCCGATAGGCTGCGGCTCGCCGCATGGCGAGACCGTTGGAGCGCTGCAGAGCGAGAGGCACGCAGCAAGAGCGGATCCATCGGTGCTTGCCTGCTGTCGACACGGCGTCGCAGCTAGGTACACGTCCTGTCAGTACCCCCATTCCTCGTCAAGAGTGGGCAGAGGCCCTCAGCGCCGTACTTGCACTAGAGGCCGGTTGCACCGTACTTGCACCGGACGCCCGCCGTGCCGCTCGCATGGGTGCCACCGTTCGCCTTGTCCGCGGCCCGCTAGATGCCAACGCGCTGGTCCGTAGGCTCGACCGCCTCTTTGGCCCAGCTGTCCACCTGGGCGCAGTAGAGGAACATGGCCGTCGCATCCTCGAGCTGGTGATCTCCGATGAAATAGCCAACTTGGAGCTCGAGATCACGCTCCAGATGTATAGTGAGCGTGTCGACCGCTTGGACGAGCGCCTGCACGAGTTCAGGCAGAGCCAAGAGCTACCCTAGGCAAGGGCTGCTGGTCATGGTCTCATGGACACGTTTTATTTTGGAAAGTCGTTTCGACGTGGATAGCTATGTATTCACAGCAATCATAGTATTGCTCTGTTTCAATGTGTGTACTCTTTTTTCCATTCTTATATGTTATTGTTTCAATGTGTGTATATACGCTTTCCATTCTGTATATGTGGACGATATCAGCTAGATTCAAATTAGTATACAGAAACAGATAGAAAATGGAATTCATATATATATATATATATATATATATCATCACATACACGTGATGATACTTAACTACTAGGTACAATGCATAAAATTGAAAACGAACAATACTAAAACTAATAATCCCTCCAGGGGCCAGTATTCCGGCAGCCCCTCGCCAGCAGCGGAGGCAGTACTCTGACTCCCCTGCCTCGCAGCGCTTGATGTACCGATCTGCCTCTTGCTTGCGGACGCGCGCGGCCGATCTTGCCATTTCGTTGGGCGTCCACCGGAGCTCCTTGTCGTTGGCACGCTGGAGCTTATCGGCCCACCTCCACACAGCGACGAGGCGCCCAGCGCCTATGACCTTCCTCGCCAAGTACACGTCTTCGTACACCTCCTCGGCACATCGACGCGCCCGCCCCCAAATCTCCGCCGCCTCCTTTTTCCAGGTGGCATCACCAGCTTCACAGGCCGCCTGGTACCTGGCTTTCTCAGCCGGCTGCAGCGACTTCCGCAGACAAAGATTTTACTGGCCCCAAAACCAATCCAAAGTTGGGGGGTCCGGCGCAACCTCGTCACGCGGAGCGTAGGATTCCTCGTCACTGCTAATCGAGTGAGCGTCCTCGCGGGGCGGCGACTCCTCCTCGGCATGTGGGCAGACCGGCGGCGCCATGGCAGAGATTTGAGAGAGGGAGAGGAGAGAGAGAGAGAGAGAGAGAGAGAGAGAGAGAGAGAGAGAGAGAGAGAAAGAGAGAGATCGAGGGGAGGATCTAGATGAGAATGCAGGCGGGACGATGTGAGAAAGGTAGTATTTATTGGCGGCCAGAATCTAGATTGACGGGGATAGTACACACGCCGGTCGCCGGAATTTACGAGTACTGTAGTTTGAATTACACACAATTCCCGTAGCAAATTTGTGTCTGAACATAATAGCTGACAGTTTCCAATACAGAACCATGTCTGATTAATTATCCCCGCCAATCACCTACCAAACCTCGAGCCGCGAGATAGAGTGCCAATCGTGTGGGGGCCGGTTGTCTTGGTAGATCTTTACATTTTCTTTTTTGAACACCAGATATTTACATCGTCTGATGATTTTTTAACTCGCACACAAGTACACAAAAATATGATTTTTCAAACCATTTCGGTTAAGCGTTGCATGTAGATGTAGTTCAAATTTGAATTACGGTAATTAAATGATTAGAAAATCACTTAAATGTCTTTAAAAGGTCAAATGACCCCTGAAAATTTCCAAATTTTCACATGACAGTTGTATTAGTGCATGTTAAACGTAGGAAAAAATTTGAAGGCCATAAGAGGAAACTATCTCCCCTCCGTCAGCAAACATGCATTGTTCCCTCTTGGAATCACGAACCTTCTAGTGAGTTGCTCCGGTTTGTGAGGGGTGTGTGTCCAAACTTTCGTCAACCAGGCTAATTTTTTTACCACGTCATCTTGGTGGCATGACATTAAATCAAGCAAGGTTTCATGTTTTTCTGATCATTTTTTAATTTTTTGGAATTAAAATGCCATGGCATGCACTCCACGCATGTGCCCATGCTTGACACCAATATGTTTGAAAATTCCTTCTAATTTACTGCACATGAAATTAATTCGCACACAAGTACACAAAAATATGATTTTTCAAACTGTTTTGGTTAGGCGTTGCATGTAGATGTAGTTCAAATTTGAATTACGGTCATTAAATGGTTAGAAAATTACTTAGATGTCTTTAGTAGGTCAAATGACCCCTGAAATTTACCAAATTTTCACATGACAGTTGCACATTAAACGTAGGAAAAAAATTGAAGGCCGTAAGAGGAAGCTATCTCCCGTTCGTCATCAAACATGCATTGTTCCCTCTCGGAACCATGAACCTTCTAGCGAGTTGCTCCGGTTTGTGACGGGTGTGTGTCCAAACGTTCGTCAAACATGCCAATTTCTTTACCACATCATCTTGGTGGCATGACATTAAATCAACCAAGATTTCATGTTTTTCTGATCATTTTTTAATTTTCTAGAATTAAAATGCCATGGCATGCACTCCATGCATGTGCCCTTGACCTGCTAATTTACTGCGTATGGAATTAACTCGCACACAAGTACACAAAAATATGATTTTTTCAAACCTGGATGATCTCAATTAGATAAATGAATATATTGTTCTTATGAAGTTGAACTAGCTATATGTTGTACTGTGCTATTTTCATGTACCTACCGTACTGTATGTTATAATATATTTATGTGCCTGATATGAAATTGGCAAACAACTGTTCGATATGAAATGTGAATTTGAGTAATACTGGAATTATTAATTGTAAACTAATAAACCTGCTAAATGTGTCATGGACCTTTGCAAACGGTTCTAACAGTAAAAGCGCTTGCGATGGATAGCCCAATGCCACACAGTTTTGTTCATCAAATCATGTGTGGTATAGTTGATAAAAGCAAACAATTAACCAAGGAAGACCGTGTGTGATAGTTACACCTTTCACACATGAGCCTACACATAAAACTGTGTGGGATGTACGTCCGAACGGAAACGTTTTCCCTGGATTGACTGTGTGGGATGTACATAAGAACGGAAACGTATTCCTTGGATTGATTGTGTGTGATATACGTACGAACGGAAATGTTCTTCTGGGATTCACCGTGTGGGATGTACATACCTACGAAAATGATTTTCTCGGATTACCGTGTGGGATGTACGTACCTACGGAAATGATTTTCTTGGATTACCGTGTGGGATGTACATACCTACGGAAATGATTGGGTATCGATGCCTCGCCCGATCGCACACGGCCCCAGCCTGGGTCCCAGGAGGGCCTATCACCGACGATTTCTGGGTGTGTGGGAAGGACACCCTACCGCACACACTCACTTGGCGACGGTTCCAAATGCTGTCGCAGAAAGGGGTTAAAACCCGTTTGTTTAGGGCCAACGCGCACCACTGTTGTAATTCGTTCCCATTCCTGGCATGGGACCTAAACATGCACCCAAGGACACATGTACAAATTTTCTAGCCATTTGGTTGAACTGGAGCATGTATTTGAAGTTCATATTTGAATTATGGACATTAAATGCCTAGGAAACTCAATTAGTGTATAAAAAGGCCAAACGAACCCTCAATAAGTTTAAATTTCAGCAGGGATATTCTGTCGTTCCATGTTGCCCGTAGAAGAAAATACAAGGCAAAAAGAGAGAGTGATTACGTTGCACCCACAAGGGGACACGTTTCCCTATCAGGACCACAAGGCTTCATTGAGAGAAGCTCCAGTTTGTAAGAGGCTTGTAATAAAACTTGCACCACAATGGACGAAAAAAATCCTCGACATATAAGTGCCATGTCGTGACACCATGCCAGGTTTCATGATTTTCGGCTTAGTTTTGGATTTACGGGGATTTAAAAACCGAGATTCTTCTCACGAAATGTTTTCAAATAGCACACGGTTCACTCACGAAAGCCGATATTCAATGAAAACTTCGTGGAAACCATATTTTAAAGTTTCATAAAAATCTGAAAAAATGTGGGATGTTAAGAAGGTGATGTTTTATTGCGACACAAAGTTTCAAGTTGAAAAACATTACAATACGTAAGCTATGAAAAAGATAAATTCAGCCCTGAATAGTGACATTACTATTCGGCACTATTCAGCGCTGATTTTGTCTTTTCATAGCTCACGTGTCGTAATGTGTTTCAACTTGAAATTTTGCGTGGCAATAAAACATCATCCTCTTAACATCCCGCATTTTTTCAAATTTTTTTGAAACTTCAAAACATCTTTTTCTCGTGGTTTTCACCGGTTTCCACTGAATGTTGGTTTCCTTATGATATTCTCCCTCTCCCGCCCCCCTGCTGCGCGCGCGATCTAAGTCGTGCGTTCTGATTGGCTAGAACCCAAACCCCACAGATCATACGTGTGCATCGTTGGATGCTCCCAGATTGAACGGCAACCCTGAGCCCTTTCGACAGCACATGCAGTACATGGGTAAGCACTTCGCGCATGCGTCATGTAGCTCACGCTTCCTTCTCTACTAGGTTTTCATTCAAAACAGGCTATCGTTTCTCGCCACTCCTCTCATCGGTTTCCCGCCTCTTCTCCCATCGTTTTCCCGCTACCAGTGTCAGTGCTCATTGAAGGCTAGCGGTGACACACCGGCCATGTAAAATATCCCACACAGTTTCTAAAAGCACAAATGTGTGTGATATGAGGGAGTAGGTCCCATAGGCTGTCCAGCGTGAAATGCCTTAAAGGCAAGGAGGCAATTCTTATCAGCAAGGGCCCGCTTCCCATCCGCTAGCCTAGTCGAATAGAACGCAGAAGTTAAGCGTGCTTGGGCAGGGGTGGTCCAAGGATGGGTGACCCGGTGGGAAGTTGCATATCTCAAGCTTCATTTAAATGCCATGACGTAGTCATTATAGAGATATATTATATCTCTATAGTGACCTATCATGGCAATTATATAAACCTTGGGATCCTTGTTTTGCTAATTTGTAGACTATGTTTTTATGGGTTATTTTTTGCTCTAAAAAAATTAAAGAATGATTGACTGGACTTGTCATGGAGATTATATAAACCTGCTATGTTTCTATGGGTTATTTTTTCCTCTAAAAAATTAAAGAATGATTGACTTGACCTATCATGGCGATTATATAAACCTTGTTCAGGTTGCTTGCACGGTATAGGGGGCAGGGTGTTCTTCTCGAGCATGTCTCCCTTGTGCGGCTTATAGACGCGACACATATATATGTGCGCTCCCCGAGGTATATATACTATCCTTTACTGACAATTAGGGGGGCCCATAATCTATCCTTTTGACCCAACAACGAGAAGGGTTTAACCATGATGGTTTCCTATTGATACTAGTAAGGTACACATGCATTGCATGCATGAGATTTGGTAACCAAATTATGAATAATACCACACTATAGCATGTAAGCTTTGAGTCATATATGCATGATGTAGATGTTCGTTTAATTCTTATAGTTCATCTCATCCAAAATCAATTAGTTTTATAATAAAAAATCTATTTTAAGATTCATAGAATTGTGCATTGTAAAGGTAAAAACAAAAAGTGACAATTCATTTAGAAAAAAAGGTTTAGGCAATTCAGGTATGGAAGATTCTAGAGAACAAAGGAGAAGTGCTTGTGTTTTGAGGTTTGTGCATTATGCTTAATTTCAACCATGGAGTCTTCTAGATTATACATGTGGCAGAATCTGGTGGAATGTAGATGATATCCAATGGCCAGTAGTGCTCGGATTTGCCATCTCTGTACCGTCGGATTGGCTTCATCCAATGACCAACTTTCAAAGTAATTCGCACACTATATAGGTGTATAGATGTATATAGATGTGTCCCATGCTAGACAAAATAAAGTTTGAGCGCATGCGTGGGACGACCCACCCCCCCCCCCACCGCCGCTGCCTCGAAGTTGGGAAACTAATATCGTACGTATTGAACCAGGCTTGGAGTCAGGTATAGTGTTCGGTTTGTAATGTAGTTGGTCGCCAATAGGAGTTGTGCATTTGGGATTTAAACACATCATACACCACTGTACCCATACATATTTTCGGGCCGCATGCAGTGCATACGGGGTCTTTTGATCGACCACGTCTCCCTTGTGCGGGTTTTTTGTGACGACACGCATATCTGTAGGCTCCCCGAGTGTATATATATCATCCCTTTGACCGATAATGAGGGGTATGTGTTGGCCATGAATGGATTCCTCCTAGTTCGTGTTAGGGCCGGTCACCGTCACATGTCGCTCAACCAAAGCTCAAGCTCATGCGTTGTCAAGATTCCCTCCCACATGCTCGGATTGCTGGGTTCGACCTACATCAAACCATGCGTATCTTGTCCTTAACTACCTTGCCTTCATGGTTGTTGTCTGTATCGAGAGGTAGGAACCACATCGAAATTGTACATTATTCTATATTGAAAACACACATCACCCCTTCCCAACGTACATCATTTTGGGCCGCATGCAAGAGGTGCTGGTTTTGTGGTCCCTCTTGTGCGATTTTTATGATGGTTCAATCTATTGGCCCAAGCGGTTTATCGACAACAACTATCATTTGACCAAACGATAGATTCATTGGTCCGTCTTATGGTAGGTCATGGCGACATGCATGTATGACCAAAGTATCGATCATTACGTGCATCCGCCCCGCTGACACGAAGTGGGAGGTGGTGGATCAAGCATCCTAGCTAGGTATGACATTATGTCATTATATATACATATACGTATAGGGTGGGTCTATTCTAATAACACCCCTTAAGACCTTATTCTCATAACACTTTTCTTATTCTGATAACACCATGATATTGTCCCACGCCCGCGAACGGAACCACCCAGCCGGACAAACGAAACCGCATCAAAAAGCCCCACCCCCACCCCCACCTCCCGCACAACGACCCCACTACCTCCTCCCCCGATCCAAATCCCCCACCTCCTACCCTCCACCTTCTGCCGCGCCACCGCCGCCCCGCCTCGTCCTGTTGGAAATATGCCCTAGAGGCAATAATAAAATGATTATTATTATATTTCCTTGTTCATGATAATTGTCTATTGTTCATGCTATAATTGTGTTATTCGGAAATCGTAATACATGTGTGAATACGTAGACCACAACATGTCCCTAGTGAGCCTCTAGTTGACTAGCTTGTTGATCAATGGATGGTTACGGTTTCCTGACCATGGACATTGGATGTCATTGATAACGGGATCACATCATTGGGAGAATGATGTGATGGACAAGACCCAATCCTACGCATAGCACAAGATCGTGTAGTTCGTCTGCTAGAGCTTTTCTAATGTCAAGTATCATTTCCCTAGACCATGAGATCGTGCAATCCCGGATACCGTAGGAGTGCTTTGGGTGTACCAAACATCACAACATAACTAGGTGGCTATAAAGGTACACTACAGGTATCTCCGAAAGTGTCTGTTGGGTTGGCACGGATCGAGACTGGGATTTGTCACTCCGTATGACGGAGAGGTATCTCTGGGCCCACTCGGTAGTGCATCATCATAATGAGCTCAGTGTGACCAAGTGGTTGGTCACGGGATCATGCATTACGTATTTGTAAAGTGACTTGCGGTAACAAGATTGAACGAGGTATTGGGATACCGACGATCGAATCTCGGGCAAGTAACGTACCGATTGACAAAGGGAATTGTATACGGGATTACTTGAATCCTCGACATCGTTGTTCATCCGATGAGATCATCGTGGAACATGTGGGAGCCAACATGGGTATCCAGACCCCGCTGTTGGTTATTGGCCGGAGAGCTGTCTTGGTCATGTCTGCGTGATTCCCGAACCCGTAGGGTCTACACACTTAACGTTCGATGACGATAGGGTTATAGGGAAGATATGTATGTGATTACCAAATGTTGTTCGGAGTCCCGGATGAGATCCCGGATGTCACAAGGAGTTCCGGAATGGTCCAGAGGTGAAGATTTATATATGGGAAGTTATCATACGGTCACCGGAAAAGTTCGGGGGCATACCGGTATTGTACCGGGGCCACCGGAGGGGTTACGGAGGTCCACCGGGAGGGTCCACTTGCCCCGGAAGGCCTTATGGGCTGTAGGTGGAAGGGAACCAACCCCTAGGTGGGCTGGGCGCACCCCCCCTTGGGCCCATGCGCCTAGGGTTGGGGGGAAACCCTAAAGGGGGCGCCCCCCTTGCTTGGGGGGCAAGCCCCCTCCCCTTGCCCCCCCTCTAGATCTCATCTAGAGGGGGCTGGCCCCCTTCCCCCTTCCCCTATAAATAGAGGGGCGAGGGGAAGGCTGCACACAACATCCAAGGCGCAGCCCCTCCCCTCCCCAACACCTCTCCTCCTCCATTAAGAGCTAGGTGAAGCCCTGCCGGAGTACTGCCACTCCATCACCACCAAGCCGTCATGCTGCTGTTGGACCTCTCTTCCTCAACCTCTCCCTCCTCCTTGCTGGATCAAGGCACGGGAGACGTCTCCGCTTCGTATGTGTGTTGAACACGGAGGTGCCGTCCATTTGGCGCTACGATCATCGGTGATTTGGATCACGACGAGTACGGCTCGATCAACCAACCGCGTTCTCTTGAACGCTTCTGCTCGCGATCTACAAGGGTATGTAGATGCACTCCTCTCTCTCGTTGCTAGATGACTCCATAGATTGATCTTGGTGATGTGTAGAAAAAATTTATTTTCTGCAACGATCCCCAACACATCAACCTTCTGCCGCGCCGCAGCCGCCACCGCCTCACCCCGCCCCCATCCACCTTCTGCCGCGCAGCCGCCGAGCCGCCGCCCAAAATCTCTGCCATCCCACGCTGCGCCACCCCAGCCACCTTCTCGGAGGACCACTCCTTTCTCCCCGCGCCGCACCAGTCCTCCCCACTGCGCCAAGAGTCCCGGGCTCCCCGCACCTTCATCCTTTACGGCCAACATGGCCTCTGCGCCGCCGCCGCACCGGCTGATGCCTCTGCCACCCAACCACCACTCGACCGAGATCCAGCCCTGCCGTCGTCTGCCTCCCGACCCTCAACAGTGGTGCGTCGGGTACCCTCCACCTCCAGATCCGCCGAACAATCTCAAGATCCGTCAAGCCGCCTCCCTCATCGACCGGCTAACCTTCTCTGAGACAGCGAGCCGAAGAGGATGGCTCTCGAGGCTGCCTCCCTAGTCCTTCTCCTCGCCCCCTCCGGCGTTGTTGGCATGGCAGGGCTCTCCGGCGGTCTGCTCCAGCCAATCTCTCCTCTGCCCCTGCTCCTCGTTCGTCCCTTCCCTCTCTATTGTTCCCTCGACTGATTCCCAATGCCTCCTCTGTTTTGTAGGTCCGGAAGCACTCCCTGCATCGACAGCAAAAGGTGAAACTGCGGCTGTACAACTCACTCCATTTGATGATTTTTCATGTTCAGATGCAGCTCACTTCGTCCACATCGTCTGGCGTCGCTGGAGCAGTCCACACAGCAGGCACAAGCAGCCGTCGTCGACTCATTATGCAGTACACTTGCATGCGCCACCTCTTGCATCTTCCAAATTCGTTTGCAGGCGCCGGCGTAATGGTTCTATTGCAGTTTAGAAAGAAAA
The DNA here is from genome assembly GCA_021605205.1 of Aegilops longissima. NCBI lineage: Eukaryota > Viridiplantae > Streptophyta > Magnoliopsida > Poales > Poaceae > Aegilops > Aegilops longissima. The sequence continues at coordinate 522,453,243 of CM038677.1, read as the reverse complement.
TTCTTCAGATTTTGCTAGTGCACAACTGTGTAGTTTGCTTGTGCTCATGGTGTGGTGCGTTTGGGCGACCAGTTACTAGTTTGTCTGTTGATTTTACAGATCTTAAAATACATTTGTAAAAAATGTTTAAAACAGTAGTTCATTGTACAAAAAATGTGGTGTGGTTTGGCTGCTGGCGCTACAAATGCAGTCCATCTCTATATTCTCGAGGTGTTTGCACTTCATTGTTAGAAAAAATTGTGTGGTTCGCTTTGTAAAAAATACATTTCCTAGACTAGTTTTTTTTGTTGATTCTCTAGATTTTTCAACCGCGTATACACTTTAACTTTGTCTGTTGTGTACTAGATGGTTGTGTGGCCTTGTAAAAATAATGAATGGATATGTGTTTTTAAGCTCACTTTGTTCTCTCATGCAGTGCACTATAAAACTCCTTTGTGGTTCACTTAGCAATCCGAAAACAAAAACACCTCGGAAAGCAGCTCACTTCTCATTACATGTAGTTCACTTGCTTAGTCCGTGCGGTCAACTCGCCCAGTCTACGCACGTAAAAAAATTGAGTTTGGAAAAAACTAACGCGTTCACTTTCGGTAGTGTCGCGGCCCGTTTACGGTAGTCTTGAGATTCACTTTTCATAGGATTGTGGTTCACCAACGCTTGACATGAAGTGCACTCCACCTCGTTTGGGAAAGTTTACGTCCCACAAAAAGGAAATCATGCAGTGCACTTGTCTGTCTGATGAAGTGTGGTTTTTAGTCTAAAGAAGTGCGGCTTGCTACCTCTTTTGGGAAAATTTACGTCCCACAAAAAAGAAATTATGCAGTGCACTTGTCCGTCTGATGAAGTGCAGGTTTTAGTCTAAAGAAGTGTAGGTTTTAGTCTAAAGAAGTGCGGTTTTCTACCTCGTTTGGGAAAATTTACGTCCCACAAAAAAGAAAACATGCAGTGCACTTGTCCGTCTGATGAAGTGTGGGTATTAGTCTAAAGAACTGCGGTTTGCTACCTCTTTTGGGAAAATTACAAAAAAGAAATCATGCAGTGCACTTGTTCGTCTGATGAAGTGCGGGTTTTAGTCTAAAGAAGTGCGGTTTGCTACCTCGTTTGGGAAAGTTTACGTCCCACAAAAAAGAAATCATGCAGTGCACTTGTCTGTCTGATGAAGTGCGGGTTTTAGTCTAAAGAAGTGCGGTTTGCTTACGTCCCACAAAAAAAATCATGCAGTGAACTTGTCGGTCTGATGAAGTGTGTTTTTTGGTCTGAAAGCAGTGCGGTTTTCTATCTGATGCAGTACATACGACGATTTTGGGTCGCGAAAAAACAAAGTGTCCGCATTTTGTTAATATAAAAGCTGCTCTTAAACCGTAAGGAATCAGAGAGAGTGTTCGACATGAAAAAAGTTGCGCCTCGTTGATATCTTTCCAACGGCGTATCGTTTGAATCATTCCGATCAGCGGTTTGTAAAAATTTCGCGAAAAACGGCCGCGGCCACTCGTCGTCTGCCGCATGATTTTCAAAATTAACTCAAAACCATAAGGAATCTCAAAAACATTTCAACATATGAAAGTTGCGCCTCGTCCATAGCTTTTCAACGGTATATTACACGCTTTATTTTGACAAACGGTTAAAAAACTGGAGCGAAAACAGTACCGAAAAATTGAAAAAATTTGAAAAACAGAATTCCGCGATTTCGTAAATTTAAAACTGCTCTTAAAACATAACGAATTAGATAAAACAATAGTTATGAAAAAGATGCGCCTCGACGATATCTATCCAACGGTGTATCATTTGCCTCATTCCGACGAGCGATTTAGAAAAAAACGCGAAAAAACGCTCGCTGCCACTCTTTGTGGGCCGCACCATTTTTGAAACTGCTCTTAAACCGCGGGGAATCTCGAAAAGTGTTCAACATGGCGAAGTTGCGCCTTATCCGTAGCTTTCCAACGGTATATTACACGCCTCGATCCGAGAAATGCTTAAAAAATTAAAGAGAAAATAGTACAGAAAAAACACTACACGCGGTTTTTTCCGACACGAAGTTCACTAGTCTCGGTAATGCAGTGCTCTCGCTAAAGAAAGTGCAGTGCCCTCACCGTTTAGCATGCAGTGCCGAAGTGTTATCAGGATAACTATTCTAATAATATTATCAGAATAGACGGGCATGTAGCACTATTCTAATCCCAGGATTAGAATAACTATTTGGAGCACGGCAGCCCCTATATAGGGTCTGACAGGCCCTCCCAACTTCTCGATCGCCCCGGATCGACAGATCCACTGGATCCCGAGGCCCCCTGACAGATCCACCGATCCCGATCCCGAGCCGCCCAGCCCACCTCCTTCCTCTATCCCCGACCTCCCGTGGTCGCCGCCGATCTTCGCGGATTCGCCCCCCCGCTTCTGAGCTCTGGCGGCCGGATCCGCCGCCCCCTCCATCTCCAGCTCCGCCCACCACCGGCGCTGGCGAAGGAAGCGACGGCGACGCCGCGCGAGGGAGACCACGTCACTGAGCCGGCGGTCACCGGATTTCTGCGATGAACGGCCGCCATGGACTTCCGGAAGCGTCATCCTCGGTCCATCGTCACCGCCAGACGGCTTGGCAGTACTCGTGACGGCCAAGGCGCAACCTATGACGAACAGCAAACCCAAGGAAACATGTCGGCGGTGGAGGCCGCATCGGCGGCACTTTCAAATCTAAGAACTGTACATGAACTTCCTCCCTGATCTTGCATTCTTCTTCAATCTTGCCTTCTCTGACCTTCTTGCTTCGTGCAGATGAACTTCGCGCCCCCTGCAAGACATGGATTGCCATGGAATTCCTCTCATACCTCCACGACGAATTGTACTCAAGGTGGCCTATCAGCTGCTGGAAAAAGGTTGGCCGAACATCTAGCCAGGGTATGGTTGGACTTCTTCCTTCCTTCGGTTTGTTATTTGCTTACAGCTATGTGAAGTTCAGGTGGTGTGTGAGCATCAGTCCAGGCTACAAAAGCTTTTTATAAAATCTCACTGCACATGCCTATGTGAAGTTCGTGGTGTGTGAGCATCACCCGAGCTACAAAAACAGCATTGTAAAATATGCATGCCTGCTTACACGCATGTGAAGTTCAGGTAGTATGTGAGCCTCAGTCCAGGCTACAAACACTATAAAATCTGCATGCATTCACATTCAATAAAATAAAAAGGGAAATAGAACATGCATGTGATATGACTTGAAGGTCAGGTTGGTATGCAATAGCAGTCCAACCATTCAAAAAACTCATGAAGGTTCAGGTTTCCTAACTGTAGACAGTATTTCCCCTTTGCAAGACAAGAAGTTCAGGTTGTGGAGAGTGCTCAGTTCAGGTACATATAAGTAATCTAATATTGCAGAATTAAAAAACAGGGTGTGAAGTTCATTCTGTGAAGGGTGCTCAGTTCAGGTACAAAGGCATTGGCAGATGCTCACTTCAGTGCATAGTGTGATGTCTCTCACCACTTTTATATGAGAAGTTCAGGCTGTGAATAATGCTAAGTTCAGTTATGAAGGTATATGCAGATATAACTTGTGTGCTAACAGAAATTTTTTCCTTTTATGTCAGCAAGACGATAGACACATGAAGAAGCTTAGAAGTTCCCGGCAGCAAGTACACAATCCAAAGCCTATACGCGTTGCACCACCCTCTCAATGGGTCACACCTCAAACGCACCAACAACATTACCAACCTTCTCTAGACCAAAAATGGACGACACCCAAAACACACGGATACTCCCGAGAAGCTGGGTCACAGCCCTATCCGCACAAGTTTGCGCCTCCACCTAATTGGGTGACGCCGAAAATCCCACGCGGATTCTTTGTATCCACCAGCAAACTCCCAAGCACGCCGATGGAGGAGGGGGTTAGCTCAAGTCCTGCGTCTAACTCTGGAGGTTATCCTGGTGTGCCTCATCAATGCCAAAGCGAAGCAACTAAACCGGATCCTGAGGCAAATCCAACAAAGAACACACACACGGAGGAGAGTGATCGCACACTACCACCGCTTGATCCTCTTCTTCTTGCTACAAGTCGAATTGTACGGGCATAAGGTAGATGGATTGCTTCACGTAACAAAAGAGCAAACCAAGACCAGGATCGCAATACCTCCACAACCACCTCAAGCAAAAGGACGCAAACAAGAGAAAGGCCATCTTCAGCCCTCCTTCCTCCTCGTGATCCATCACGATCCTCGCTATGATTACTCCTCCATGCCCCATCCCGTAGGGACAAGAATGACACCGGCGGAGTTGCGATCATACACGCACGTAAGTGAAACAAAAAATATTTATATACGCATCTTGTATTATCTGTAAGTTTTCTGCTCCCTCCAGGATAACAAGTTCATAAACTGCATTTTAAGGTGCTGTTTGGATTTTTTTTCTTTTTCTGCAGACGCCAGATCTACCAGATTATCTAATACCAAGACTAAAGATGCGATTCAAAGATGTAGAGAAAGCAAGGGAATTTTATAACAGATACGCCAGACACGCTGGTTTTGGAATCAGGAAGACGGGTGGAAATGACAACCACAAGTATTTTGTTTGCGCCTTCCAACGGATACACACATCTTCAGTTCCAGAGGCCAGCAGGAAGCGAAACAAAACATCGCAGAGGACGGGCTGCAATGCAATAATGAGGGTGAAGGTGCAGGAGGATGGCACATGCGTGGCAGTGGACATTGAGTACAATCATAATCACCAGCTCATGCAAACTGATGACATGCTGGTGTTTTTGCACTCACACAACAATTATGACCCCACTATTTTGGAGTACGTAAAGCTCTTGCAGTACCATGATGTCAAGCACACAACAATCATGTCCATGCTATCTGAAAATGAAGATGGAAGCTACTTCCTAAGCATGACCGGACGAGACCTGCTAAACCAGTAAGTACCCAAACACCAACATACTGCAATGTAAAAATAGCATCCTAGCTCACAATCCTTTGCTAGCAAAAAATAAACAAACACATGTTTGCATGTGATTTGCAGGAAAGCCATGAATGCAAGGAAAGATGATTTGGATGATGTATTGAAACTTGTTTCATTATTCAAAGACATGAAGGCGATAAATGATGAGTTTTTCTATGACATCCAAGTGGACAAGGACAAGTCAATTAAAAACATTTTCTGGTCCAATGCAAGTTTCCGAGGAGCCTATCAAGACTTCGGCGATTGCGTAACATTCGACACGACTTACAAGACCAACAGATTTCCTATGCCCCTGGGAGTGTTTGTTGGAACAAACCATCACTTGCAGTCAATGATATTTGCTGTTGCCCTGATAAGAGACGAAGATGCAAAGTCATTCAAGTGGCTGTTCGGTACATTTCTACGGTGCATGAACAACAAGCACCCAACTTGCATTCTCACAGGTGAGTTCAAATAAAAAAACTCCTCAAGTTTCATCATCTTTTTAGTCTGTGGGTCTGTATTGGGTATATTTGGTTTTATCTGAAAATAATATACAGCAAGCAGCTTCAAGCAATCATTAGCACATAAGTCCAACTAACAAAGAGAAGAAAGCAAGATTATCTCACACATGTTTAGAAAAAACTGGTCATGAATGTGAAGTTCAAGTACAGGAATCGAGAAGTTCAAAGACGTAAAGATGTAAAAGAAAAACATGTAACATGTTCAAAAAATATAGTTATTTATGTGAAGTTCAAGCACCGGTACCAAATAAGTTCAAGAACACTCTCAGAAGAAAATTTGAGTGTGACACTACTAGGTAGTCCCACCGCTGCATGTGAAGTTCAAGCACCGTACCACGTAAGTTCAAGAACACTGCTGTAAGAAAAATACATGTGCCATTTTAGATAGTCATATTGCTGCATGTGAAGTTCAAGTACTTGTACAACATAAGTTCACCATCAAGACAAAAAAGAATGAAGTTTCATTTTTAATTCATGCAGACCAATGCCCATCGATGGCGTAAAGCTATACCACAAACATTTCCAAACACCGTCCACAAGCTATGCCGTTGGCACATCTTGAAGAAGTACAGGGAATACCTCGCGTTGCTGTACAAAAAGTATAAAACATTCAAAGAGGAGTTCACAACTATATTAAACTGGCCGTTGATGCCAAGAGAGTTTGAAGATGCATGGGCTAAACTCGTGCACAAGTACAAACTGGAGAACGACCAGATGATGATGCAGCTCTGGAGTGATAGGAAGATGTGGATTTCGGCATATTACAAGAACATTTTCTGTGCTAGAATGACTTCCACACAACAAAGCGAGAGCATGAACCACGTGCTAAAGAAATGGTTTGTTAAGGGGACCCAGAACCTACACAAGTTTGCTAGGCGGGTCAATGCTTGCATACAAATTCGGATGCAGAAGGAGAACGAGCAAACAATGACTAGCATGGTAAGATGACAAGTACAAAACACCCCAATAATGTTCTGTTTTACCTTCAACATGTGCACTCTGAATTTTTAAAAAATGAAACCCATGACTCTGCTTCGACTAATACCTCACTTTTTGACATGTGCAGACCAATCCTGTGATAAAACAACTTACGACTACGAGGAAGACATGTCCATCAAGTACACGAGAGCCGTGTACACCGAGATGAGGAATAGGATGAGAAAGGCAACACCATTCCGCAAGAAAGCGTATAAGCGAAGCCAACTAAGTACCTTGTGTACTACCACAACAAGCCCGCCATGATGATGAAGAAAGATTTTCCGGTCAAAGCATGAATTCCAGGTTGTAGCTGACCCAGAGAATGAAATATACGAGTGTGAATGCAAGCTCTGGACACACACAGGTGAGCGAAAAAACAACCTCATTAAATAGATAGACTAGTAGTATCATATCACAATTTATGAAACTCATTGCTGACTCTCAAACTATGTATTCGTGATTCATCACAAAAATGCAGGCATGTTCTGCCTTCACATCATGAACATACTTGACTACCTCAAGCCCGATAATTTTCCAAACAAGTATATCCTCAAACGGTACACAAAGACCGCAAGATCACAACCAACTTTTGAGACAAGGGACTACAACACAACCAAGATCGGATGGCAGCTCAAGGCTATCAAGCAAGACATCTTGTCTGCAGCTGAATTTGATGGTTAACAAGAAAGCGATGAGATGTGACCAGCAATATGACAGAGCATACTATGTTCTCAAGAGGCTTGTGGAAGAGCTTGATGCAATACATTCAACAAATCAAGCGGATGTCGATTTAAAGAATGGTCAAGAGGACGCTGAAATTGAAGATGACCTTCATTATTATGCAGCTGAAATGCTCAACGCCGCCGCTGAAGCAAACCAATGCAAGCAGGGTGATGACCAATCAATGGAGCAGCGACAACAAGAGACGATGAAATTGCCGTTGTATTCTGAAACAAAGGGTAGGAAGAAAATTACTGCAGCAAAGAAGAGTGACAAGAGAGCTCAAATAAAGGTACCACCTGCAGGAAGAGTCGTCGTGCGCGATGAGAACGGAGTGCCACTTGGACACAGGAAATGCAGTGTGTGCAACCAAGGTTGCGGGACACAACAAGCTGACCTGTCCAACACTCTTGGAAAGAAACAATGCTAAGGAGGTCAAGCAACCCAAAGTTCAGAAACAACAACCCAAAGTTATGGAACAAAAGAAGGGACCACACCCACAGAAAGCAAGCAGCAGGCTTTGTAGCATATGCAAGCAGTATGAACCACATAATGCAAGAACATGCCCGAAGCGCGCAGATGCTGAAAAGACAAGCAAAATGCAAGAGAAGAAACAGAAAACAAGACCTAGAGCCACCAACAAGAAGGTGGTGGAATATGAAGAGGAAGACGAAGATGAAGACAACATTGAAGAAGAGGAAGACAAAGAGGAAGAGGAAGTGGAATGTGACGATGAAGAGGAAGAGGAAGACGACGATGAAGAGGAAGTGGACGATGAAGAGGAAGAGGTACGTGTCAAGCAAAAACCTCTACCACCAAAGCCTAGGAGGAGCGCAAGGCTCATGAACAATTAGAATAGGTCAATTAACACAATGCAAACTTATGTCATGTCAATGTGCAGAACATTATATCATCATCCCCTGGTAACATACACTATGAAGTTCAAGTAATATTACTGCAGAAGTCCTGGTATGCTATGGCAGGAAGTGATGTGCTGGTGATGTACTGCATAAAAGTGCAAGCAGTGTTAAATTCAAAAACATACACTGTGAAGTTCAAGTAATATTATTGCAGAAGTCCTGGTATGCTATGGCAGGAAGTGATGTGATGGTGATGTATTGCATGAAAGTGCAAGCAAAAACAAACATGAAAAACATACACTGTGAAGTTCAAGTAAATATTCTTGCAGAAGTCCTGGTATGTTATGAGAGGAAGAGATGTGCTGGTGATGTATTGCATGAAAGCACAAGCAAAAACAAACATAAGAACATACACTGTGAAGTTCAAGTAATATTACTGCAGAAGTCCTGGTATGTTATGACAGGAAGTGCTCTTGTTGTATTCCATAAAAGATCAACCAACAAATAATCATACAATTTTGAAGTTCATGTCAGCTTACAGAAGAAGTTCTGGAATGTAAAATCGATGTACGAAAAGAATATGCTTAAAAATAAAGTTTCGCCGCATAAACTAAGGTTAGCAAGCATAGGACAACGCGTTCAAATGTGAAGTTCTGCTTGGATACGTGCAGAAGTTCATGTACAATGCCGACAAAGATAAAAGAAACGTCAAAAATATCTCTGCACAAATTTACATATGAAATACGTTCCCACTTGAAAAAACACAAAAAACAAATGTACACAAAAGCATACATATTGGTTGGGTTGAAAATTACCAATGCATTACACAACACGTAATATCCTCTCCATCTCAAACCAAAGAGCCCAAATGCCACATTCTCAAAGCAGAAGTTCAAGTCTACAATCATATGTTGGGGTCCCAAAAATAAACAACCCAAAAAAAAATCAAGCAGTTCAACCAAAACTGAGGCAGAAGTTCAGGTACATCTATTGGGGCAAAAACATTCAACACATGGATACTGAAAAACGACGCAGCACATTTAAATTCACAAAAGCCAAATCATTCTTCACACCAAATGCATTTGTCCACAATATCATAAGTAATAGTGCTTCACATATACTAGATACACAAATCACTAAAAACATTCTTACACCCAAATCTTTACGGAATTGTTCCAATCATTATCAAACCTAAAAATCTGTACGAAATCAAATCTACAATGAAACTAATGCTTCGAATTCACGGGCCAAAGGACTGGATCTCTTTAGGGAGCTCTGAACGCATGACTTCTTCTCGCTAAAAACCAGATTGTGCATGAACTCAGCCTTCCAGTCATCTGCAGCAGCCTGCAAACAAAAGAAAGGTGAAAATGATGGTTTAGTAACGCATATCTAAAACCACAGCAGGAGCGTCGCAGCAAAAACACACAAGAAAAATCAAAAGGATGATGAGACAAGAACAAAGACAGAACATACTTCCACATCACCAAAATCTTCAACAATCTCATCGCCGTCAAACGAAGAGCTGAACTTCACGGCAAACAAACCACAATCATCACTCTTCTGCTTCGGAACATCGATGAAAGTCGGACTCTTTGCAATAGTCACCCAGTTAGGCTGCTTGCTCGCCTTGTATGCAGCCTTGCCATACACCTCCTCGAGCAACCCAACAAATCTCTTCATCTGCCAGAAATATCAAAATTAGATGAAATCAAAAACATGTTAATCAAAATAGTTAAGTTCAGGTACGTAAAAAAGCGACACCTGCATAAGATCCACCTAAACAAAAATAGCAGAAGTTCTACTTCTAAATGACAGTCAGTTCAAGCAGTATTACCAAAACAGAGACATCAACATATTTTGTCAATGCAAGGCATAATAAACTTCGTGTCAAACAAGAGAATGTGAAAGGATGTCCAGGCTAAGAAACACTCACGATATTTTGGCAGTCCCCGTGGAAACTCGATCTCGACGTTTGCATATTATCGTAAGAAAGTGAATCGAGGATGTCAATGCTCCCACGATATCTATTCACCACGTACACACTGTAGTGCGCCATTCTGCCAATTGGCTTGAATAGAATCATCAAAACCTGCCAAGAATGAAAGGACCGGTGAACAAAAACTATAAAGCATATGTACTGAAGAAACAGCATGAACAAAAACTTATTGAAAAAATTAGCAAAAGGATGCACATGAAATTAAGAAAAAAGCAAGATTTATGAAAAACTAACCAGCTTTGCGTTAAGAAGGTCTTCTTCCTTGCGAACAAACATTGGGAGGAGTTTAGCCGATTTTTTTGCATCGAACTTTGGAACGGTTGCGGAGAAGAAATCATACTCCAGGCAGTACTGTGCATTCAACAAAACACAATTAAAACACCTCACAGATGCCACTACAACAAAACTAAGGCAAAAAAAGGAGATAGGGGTACAAAGAACTAAAACCATTATGAAGTAGGGACTAAGTACAACCCTGTCAGGATTAGAGAATATCTCAGAGGTCTCCGGGTTATCCTTCCAAAAATTTATGAGATAATCCATTATGTCTCCTTCCATCTGCTGCCCTTCACCGAAAAGCGTATAAAGGACATGTCCTGTGAGGTCAATAACATTCCCAGGGATGGTAAACATGCAGAGCTTGTCCTGCAGAATACAAAAGGATGGTAAAAAAATATATTAGAAGTTCAGATACAACAACAAAACAGAAGTCCAGTCGCTATAACTAAAAAAGGCAAGAGGAGACATAAAACAGGAGTTCATATACTACAACAACGACAGTTCAGACAATACAACAATATAAGTTCAGACACTACAACTCCAAGGCAAGGGAACGACAGAAAGAGGGTAACACACCCAGAATACTTCTCTAGACTGTCTTTACTCAGCACATACTGTTTCAACTTCCGGGCCTCAGATAGATGAGGGAAACTGTATTTTTTCACGGGAGCGACACGAGAACGCCACTTCAAAGGCAATCTTGATGCTTGCTTGGAGGTAGTTATGTTCCCAGACTCAAATGCCGGTTTCCTCCTGGTCATCACAGCATTCTTCCCACCTCTACCAGCAACAGTTCAGCAGCACGTTTAGCATTCTTCGGGTAAGCAATCTTCTCAAAATCATCATCGGACGAAATCACTTCGCTTGGTGCTTCGATCGTGATCACCTTCCCAGAGCATGGGGTTTTTGAGTACCACGAATACCGCCACCGCTCCCCAACTTGGAAGGAATGAGGGTCCGAGGTCTATCATCTTCTATCGGATCTGTACTCATCGGTTCCTCCCTAGGCTGGTATTCCTGTGACCCGAGGAATGAGTAGTGGTAATCGGTCAACTCCAACGGATCCACTATCAAATAAAAAAAAGAAGAGAAAACATCACCATTAAAATACAACTGAAGTTCAGGAACATCACAATGTGCAGTCCAGCTAATAAAGATGACATGGTTACTACTGAAGCTGACCTAAAAAAATTAGTAGCAGTAAAAAACTAAATGAAGTTCAGGCACAACCAGAGGCACAGTTCAAAGATAAACTGATGAACTGGAAATCATTAAACTACAGCTAACAAAAACCATAGAAAGGCATCATCTCTGAAGTTCAATTAGAAAAAAAATCTCATGTCCATTTAAGCAATGGAAGGACAGAAATTACTGAAACCAAACACACAAGCAAAATTAAAAAAGATAGAAATGAAGTTCATGTACAAAGAAAATGCTCCTCTCCTTCCAAACCAAAGAAATTTCCCGGCCAGATCTCAAGCGTAAGTCCAAGTTTGAGAGAAAAAATATGAAGTTCAGGTAGAATAAAACATGCAGTGCAGTAAGTAGTCCAACTTCCAAAATACTTACATGTGTAGTAGCCAAACAGAGATTGGAAGTCTGTCTCAAACAGGTTAGAAGAAGCCATTGAGTACAGCCACGTCTTCCTGATATCCCCGATATTCTCATGGGAATAATTTGCAAGAACCCCGTCATGATACGAATTAACATTCATAAGCATGAATAATCTGCAGTCGATACTGCCATCAAATGAAGTAAAAAGTATAGTGTTAGAACAGAAAAAGAAAGCCAACGAATTAAACACATCGCAGCTTAAGTACAACTACAGTTAAACAGATGTGATAAAAGAGAAAAATTGGAACTCATACTTGTTTTGCTGCTGGGGGACATCAATCCAATCCAGAGGGAAATTGTCGATGCTAACTAGACTGAAGGGTGTCTCCCTGTCGTTGCTGGCATCCTTCCAAAGCCTCTTGATGTTGTCGGTCATCCGCCAAAACAGGCGTACCACACATTCATCTTTTGGTCCATAGTAGGAATCGAGAAGCTGGAACCTTGAATTCTTCAGGTCAAGGAATACCGACACCCAATGACCGACACCACCCATGGAAGCAGGAACCTCAGGCGGGTCAAAAGTAGGGAAAACAACCTGAAGCATCATAAACACACGAATCATTAAAAAATGAGTATTAATATCAGAACGGTACAAAAGAAAAATAAAACAAAATATTAACACAATGGATCGCACTGCAAAACTAATGCAGAGGCAAAGAACAAGATATTGCATACCGAATCATGTGCATCCATGCTATCTGGACCACTCGCCATGAAGTACTTCCTCACACGGGAATCAAATTGACCTCTGAAAATCTTGTCCTAAAATAATGCAAGCAACACCAACATATGAAAAAAATACAAAAACGAGACAAACAAGTTTTAACTAAAAAATGGTAAGGAAAAAAAGGAAAATAAATCACTGTATGGTTGACTTACACAAACCCAATACGGCAGGATGAGTTTGTCTGATCCCTGGTACTTCACACATAGACAGTAGAGTGCACACTCAGCCACATTAGACCGAAGCATTCCGCGAGGACCAAAAGATATTGCGACATCTTCAACAGAAGCTTCACACTCCTTGTTTTGGAACATAATCATTGATCTAAAACAAGCGAACAAAAAGTAAAACAAGTTCAGCATCAGGAAACTCAGGAAGTTCGTAACACATGTTAGCACAGAAGTTCAGCTATATCACAACAGGCAGTATAGTACAAAAGAGGCCAGAAGTTCAGCACCAGAGAAGTAAAAAACAAAGAAGTTCAGGTACATAGAGTTGGGAAGTTCAGGTAAGAAACCACATGCAGTTCACAGGGGGCACATGGATGATGTAAATATTGAGCAGCTGCACTCACCTCTTGGAACGATTATTCCTGAGCCTAGTTACACTGTAATAAAAGTCATCAACCTTCTTTCGGACGACAGCAAGGTCGCTATCTGCTCACCAAAAAGAAAATAGCAATTAACAGCAACACTCAAAAACACATAGATTCACGACAGTTTTCAATTAAGACCAACATTCAAGCACAAACATTCAAAACATAAGCACATCTCAGCTGCTACATTAGAAAGGATAAAACCACAGCATCATAGACATCACAACACATGCATTACAAACCTCCACCCACATAGAAAAACAGGTTCACTTAACATTCTTTACAACCCACACGACGAACAACAAAACCAGAAGTTCAACTTAGACCACACAGGCAGTTCACATGGGATATCATGGACTAAAAACCAAACAACGAAGAGAGGAGGGGATGGGGAAAGAAGAGAGAAGCATACTCCTCTCTTCATGGATCCTTGCCTGACCAAGGGCAAGACCGAATGATCAACCTCCTCTCCATAGGTATCGCTTTCGGATCTTCATCGTCGTCTTCAAGAGACGCTGCAGCGTTGCGTGGAAGGACACCAGCAGCAGCTGTAGCAACCAGAGAATCTGAAACAAGAAAAACATTTGGTTGTGCCTGTGCAACATCAACATCAACTGATAGCTCTGCTGTAGGAGACTTCTCCGGCTTGCAAAGAAGATTACCACCGGTTTGTACAAAGATCAACATCAACTGATGGCTCTGCTGCAGGATACTTCTCCGGGCTTGCAGCAGTACTACCACCAGTTTGTACAGCAGACTCAACATGATCTTTCTCCAAAATAATGTCTCTAGTTGTCTTGCCCTGCTCAGCATCAGAAACGTCAGCGCCAACGAACGATTGAGGTTCAGTCAGGACCACCCCGTCGGAGCAGCCGGTGCCTGAGACGGACATGTTGGTAGCCTTCTCTGGAGCAACACTAACATCTTCATTCTGCTGCTCCAAAAAGAAACAAAAAGTTACTACAAAGGGCTGACTGAACCTCATGCATAGGGGCAGCAAGTCCGTCTCAGGGGCAACAAGACAAATGGACAAGAAAAAATGGTACCTTATTTTCACTGCCATGAACCTCATCAACTAATACATCACTAGAGGGCAAGGATCATGCATGGGGCAGCTTCATGCAGGATCATCTTCATGCACAGTAAAACATCCTCCCTAACCCCAAAGACCATCATCAACAGCCTAAAAAATAATCATGTACAAAACAAATACCTAATCAACAAAAAGTTCACGTTACATAATCGAGAAGGTCGTATCACAACCGCACATAATGGAAGTCCAAATGCAGTAAACATAGTACACCAGATATCAAACTACCATTAAGATGCAAAAGAAGACAAAAAGGGAAAGTCATCAAAAGTCATAGAAGTTCAAGTGCAGAAGCACTTGAAGTTCATGTCCTATAAACAGAGAAGGTCACCTAGGAAAATACTAGCACCAAAAAGAAAAAAGACTAGAAAATAATCATGTAGAAAACAAATACCTAATCAGCAGAAGTTCACGTTACATAATCAGAGAAGGTCAGCTATCACAACTGACACATCATGGAAGTCCAAATACAAGAAACATAGCGATAACATACCAAACTACCATAAGATACAAAAGGAACAAAAGGGTCACCATCAAAGTCATAGAAGTTCAGGTGCTGAAGCACTTGAAGTTCAGGTCCTATAAACAGAGAAGGTCACCCTATAACTGCATAACAGTAATAACTCAAAGCTAACAATGAACACTAGTGCACAAGAAATATCAAAAGCCAACATAAACAAACCTCTTCGGTACACTCCACATGGCCTCCTTTCACGGCCCAAATGAATGGGACCCTGCCTCTGAATCTCTCTCACAACAACACTCGCCTCATCTTCAAAAGGCTTGCATCGGGCGTCCTGCATTTCCTTGAACATCACAAAGCTAGCCCGGAGGTGGGAAGTACTCTCACGAAGCTCGGCAAGATATTTAGCTTCAATCGACAAAAGCTCCTTCGAAGACACAGCATCAAAACCGTGGCCGGGAGGAAGAATACCATCCAAGCGACTAAGGCGCTCAGCCGTTGTTGGAACACGAGCCATCTCTCCACAAACAGTTTCCAGAAGTCCATCAATCCTAGAAAGGGAAATATTCGCAGAATCGAACAAACTCTCGGAAGAAACGCCACCTGCAGCACTCACATGGGCAGAAGAACCTCCTGGATCTATAGGGGGGCACCAGTGTTAACATCCCGCGAGAATTCAAACCTCAGAGAACTTCCACTACCTAGGCCGGCGGCACGAGGCATAGTAAGAACAGGGCGTTCGATGACCCTAAAGAACACAACCTCACCTGTGTCTTCCACTGCATATATGAAAACAAAAACCAACACGTCGCAGTAACAAATGAAAAGAACATGGAAGCGTAAATACGTAAGACAAGAGTAAGTTCAAGTTAGTACCACAAGTCGACATCAAAAAAAGACAATGACAAGGAAAAAAGGCGTAACAATTAGATACACAAACTACACCAAAATTCCAATAATGCCTACACACGCAGACATTTCGTAAGTCCAACTATGTCTACATAGGCAAGACAACAACGTATGACCAAGTTAACATGCTTTCAAAAATGTTGGAAATTTACATAGCGTAAGTTCAACCATGCATGTGCAACAACAAAGTTTAGCTTATTTCATATGAATATATCCAAGTTCACATATGTACATAAAGGCAAGAATACCATATAAGCCAAGCAGTTCAAATAATTTACCCTCATCTATATGAACCGAAGGTCATCTATGTACATAGCGTAAGTTCAACCATGCACACAAAAGGCAAGATTAACTACACGTAAAAGAAGAAACACTCACAGTAGTCTCCCAAACACCCAGCTTGGGGGGTCGTCATCACCTTTCCCGACTAAGTCACCGCAATGAGCTCAAGAAGCTTGGCCCGATCCATGTAATTGATGCGAGGCGCCCTCAAGTCAACATTAGGCGCCTTGCCAATGATAAAGCAGTCCAGTACATAAGAAGCGCGCGATGGCACAACTGTGATGCTTTTCCTCTGCTAGTACCTTGTCGATACCTAATAACAAACACTTCAAGGTCATCAACAACCAACCGGCAAGAGTCCATATCGCCATATCCTCAAACACAAGATTCTCACCATTGCGCCTCCCCGACATTCGTAGGCGCCCGAGGATAACCACCTTCATGAAAACAATCGTAAAACACCAGAGAGCAAGATCATCCTTCGTCTCATCCTTCACAAGATCCGCGAGGATATTCCGCAGATCCTTTGTCTTGATGTCGTCACTCCTAGCGTACCCAAGCTTGCCCTTCAACCTCATAACAGCGTCATCAAACCCATCACTCGAAGGCCTAGGAGGGGTACGATTACCTTGAGGGAATCCAAACAGATGGTGAATAGCATCACTTGTAATACGCAGAACCTTGTTCGCCTCACCCATGTCTAGAACCATGGTTGCAGGGTCAATCCTCATGTAGATGTTGCCCATCAAAGGACGAGAAATGTTGGAACCAACCTTCAGGTCAAACACACAACCAAAACCAGCCTTGATAACCCTCGTCTTGTGCCTAAGCTGTAGCATTTTCAAGACACGCCTTCACCTCTCCTAGTGAGCAATGAACCCTCTTGTTAAAACGTTTACCACCTCCTCCTTGGCCACCTTCTTCGGGCGCTTTGCATCCTCTCTTCCTCCTCTCAGGCCGCTCCACAAGCTGATACTGGAAAAATTGAGATACACAATGAGATACACAACCTACACCAAAATTCCACTAGTGCCTACAAAATTACACACTCAGTACATTTCAGAAGTCCAACTATGTCACATAGGCAGTACAACCATGTATCACCAGAAGTTAACATGCTTTCAAATTGTCGAAAATTTACAAAGCAGAAGTTCAACCATGTATACAAAGGAAGTAATCAAACATGTATCTCAGAAGTCCAACTATGTCTACATAAGCAGTACAACCATGTATGAACACTAGTTAACATGCTTTCAAAAATGTTGGAAATTTTAAAAGCAGAAGTTCAACCATATACACTAAGGCAGTAATCAAACATGTATACCAACAAGTTAAGCTAATTTATTCATGTATATACCCAGAAGTTCAACTATGTACACAAAGGCAGTAATACCATAAAAGCAAAAGCACGTCGGCTAATTTATTCGTCTATACGGAGATGGAGCAGAAGGTCAGCTATGTACGCCAAGGCAGTGCTAAAAACAATAAAACTACAGCAATAGCGACAAATGATCTAAAAACAGTAAACATGAGAAAATCATACCTGAGTAGCGGCAGCGTCATCATCGACGTCGTCCTCATCATCAGCATTGAAATCAGCATCATCCTTGTCTTCTGGATTAACATGAGAACGCTTCTTCGCACCCTTGTTGACCTTTGCAGGTGGAACCTTGCGCTTCACGACGCATTTCTTTCCCTTAACAGATGCACCAGCACCAACGGAGAAGGTGTAGGCGCGGCAGTGGCAAGCACGCGAGGACTACGGCGTGGCGTACCACCAAGGCCTAACCCTTCATCTTCAACAACTTATGCAGGCCTTGAAACACGTGGGCTCTTCCGAGGAGTAACTACACCAACTACTAGCTTCCTCGCAGCAGCCTTCTTGATTTTCTTCTTATCAGGACAACAAAGCCATCACTACCACATGGCACGCCTTCCTCAATAGTGAGCTCACCCGCACGAATGCATCCAGAACATCATAACCTTTCTCAAGGCGGGCGCCTCTTCTTGTCAAAATCTTCATGCTTCTTCCTCTTACGTTGGTCCTCCAGAGAAGCTAAAGAGGCACATCCTCGGGTTGCGTGATGTGTTCAAGGCTATCAACAGATCAAGCGATCAAGGCCTCGACATCCAAGAGAGCACAAAGGATCCCGAACGGATCACAACCTTTGACTGACGGAGCCTCCTCCTCAGCAGCAGCAGGGGTTTCTGATAAACCCAAATCAGATAAAACATCGTTGATGGTGTTCAAAGCTTCCTCCTCTGTGGACACATCTGCAAAAGAACACAAAAATCAAGCAAAAATAAAAAAAGTCAGGAACAAAAACAAAAACAAACAACACGAACAAACTAAAAAAACATGGCTCAAAACTTTAAAATGAAAAGAAAAGGCGTTTCACATACTAGGTGAAGCAAGAGCCGCAGAAGCAAGATCCTCAAGGCTTGAAAAGTTCTCAAGGCTCGAAGCAACCTCGGCAATTATAGTCAAAGGGATAATGGGTGATTTAGCCAAGATCGATATTGGAGCATCAAGATAACCTCTCAAGCTCCATCTTGATCATGCATTTTTTTCGTAACTATTCAACTCATCACCAACTACAAAAAATGCAAGTAAAAAGGCAGCTGAGTTCTAATCCGCAATCCTACACCAAAAGGACTTCTACTTTTACAACAATGTCCAATACCCAGAAGTTCAACAATACCTAACAAAGCAGTAAACACAAAAAACTAACTAAAAAATCTACAAACTAAACATAAAAACAATCTACACCAGAGGTGCTACTACATACATCATGAATGTCCAGAAGTTCAACGATACATAACAAACTAGTAAAACAAAATGTGCATAAAAGAAGATCAACCAAATTTCATCACAATCAAAACAATAATAAAAACCAGAAGTTCAACTACGTGACCCTAGCAAATAGCACATAAAAAAGACGTAGCATGACCACAAAATAGTATTTCACAGGCAAACTAAATATCAATACCATGAAGACGATAACAAGAAAACTAAAAACAAAGATATACACTTTAAACATGAAATGGCACACACATAAACTATGTGTAAAAATGCATACACACAAAACTTGTTAGAAGTTCACACTACTAAGACTGGCAGTCCAACATAAATACCAAATGAAGATATGGACAGACACATATAACAATACTACTATTTAAAAAAAAGATACAACTACATTAAGATACCCGGAGATGATTTTGAAGCCATGACAACACAACCGCCTCGATGAATGCCCAAACACTAGACAACCTGTAAACACAGAAGATTAATTCCATATAGTTAGCAAGTACAAAAACATACAACAAAATGCAAAAAAGGAAACTGAATCAAACATTAGAACCAACTACAAACAACTAGAACCAACTACAAACAACTAGGACCAACAAGTATGAAATAAATGACAGTAGCACATATAGGCAAGCACAACAAAAAACGTATCCAGAAACTAACTACAATGTCTCAAACATAATCTAGACCTCCAAATGCACAGCACTAATGCCATTAGATACAACAGATCTAGCATTAACAATCACACCACAACCTCTCTGACATGCACCTGACTCTAAAATCAACAAAGGGGAAATGAAAATCCACACACAAGCATATCACAAACAAATCTGGCCGCGGGGGAATGCATTCCAACCACCACACGCCCAAGAACCCTACCTAATGTCCCACCAAACCATCAGAAAAAGGGGGTAGGAGGCGGACGCGAGAGCAAACAGAGCAAACAGGCAGGCCTCCACAGATCCGGGCGAAGTGAATACAAGCATTAGGGGGGAGGGGGCGGGGCGCAGCGTTTGTACCTCTCCAAGCACGAATCCGCGGCGGTTCTTCACTCCCCACAACGCCACGCGCAAGCAGTTGCCGCCCTCGCTTCAGAGCAGAGGAGAGCGGGCTGGGCGAGGGAGAGCGCGGCGGGGAGTAATAGGAGCGGGGGAGTGCGCCGGTTACTCCACTCACGAGCGCACGGGTCAGGGGCGGAGAAAATCGTGGGGAGTAGCAGTTGAAGGAGGCAGCGGAGCGACGGAGAGGGAAGAGAGAGCGAGCGACAGAGGGAGAGGAATTTTCTGACAGGTGGTGGCGAGGGAGATGGTCGGTTAATGACTATCTGTCGTGGGACTTGCAGCTACACCAAATTCATAGTTTTACCCCCCAACAGCTAAAATAGTAAATACATGTGTAGATAAAATAAATGCACCATTTGAATGCATCTATTATGATGAGATAAGATCACAAAATCAGCAAAGTTGATACCCTCAAAACCAAAAAACAGATGGCAAAATACACTACTAAAGGAAGAAACATACATACATAAATATGCCCCTAAAAACAAGACAAAAGAAGTTCAAAAAATAAAGAATAGAAGTTCAAGTACTCTAATAAGAGAAGTAAAGCAAAAAGAATAAATAAACCATAAAGAAACAAAAAGAATAAGTTCAAGTACAAAAACAGATGAAGTTCAAATCTAACCCTAAAAACCCTAAGATAGATAGTGGGGTCACGAATGTGACGGACTCGCCTCCGCATGCGACGACGCGGCACGCCGCCATCGCCTCCGCTCGCTCGTTCTGCCTCGGCCTAGCAGGGGGGGGGGGTCCCACCCCCTCCCTCCTCGCCGCCTCGCGCTACCGCATTGCTGCACGCTAGGATTTGACAGGACGCAATGCGGTTATTCTGTTTCCACCCCCCACCGCACGCACCCTAAACCCTAAAAACCCTAAGATAGATAGTGGGGTCACGGATGTGACGGACTCGCCTCCGCATGCGATGACACGACACGCCGCGTCGTCGCCTGCTCCGGCTCGTTCCTGTCTCGGCCTCGCAGGGGAGGGAGGGGGTCCCGACCCCTCCCCCCTCCCCGCCGGCCTCGCCATCCGCATTGCTGCGCGCTAGGATTTGACAGACGCAATGCGCTTATTCTGCTTCCACCCCCACCGCACGCACCCTAAACCCTAAAAACCTAAGATAGATAGTGGGGTCACGGATGTGACGGATTCGCCTCAAGATGCGAGGACGCGCACGCCGCGTCATCGCCTGCTCCGCTTCGTTTGTCTCGGCCTCGCGGGGGGGAGGGGGGTCCCACCCCCCCCTCGCTCGGCCTCGGCTACCGCATTGCTGCGCGCGCTAGGATTTGACAGACGCATGCGGTTATTTTGTTTCCACCCCCACCGCACGCACCCTAAACCCTAAAAATCCTAAGATAGATAGTGGGGTCACGGATGATGGATCTCCTCATGCGCGACGACGCGACACGCCGCCGCCTCCGTCTCCCGGCTGTTCTGTCTCGGCCTCGCAGGGAGGGAGGGTGGTCCCACCCCTCCCCGCCGCCTCAAGCTATCAAGATTTGTCAATAGGCCCAATGCCTATTTCAATGTATACAACTATTTAAGTCTTAAAATAACAAAACATAATTATATTTTAAAATAAGTTCAAATAGAAAAGATAGAGAAGTTCGGGGTTTTGTCAAAACCTCAAAATTAACATTATAAAAACGATTAGCATACAGAAGTTCAGGATAGTTATTCACTGAAGGCCAACAACTACTATAAGTACGAAAAACATACTAGAAATACAAAAGAAATATACGAATATCCGTAGGAAAATTACATGGTTGCTAATGGGACTATCAAAAAAATCCAAAGCAATGCAAAAGTACGAAAAAATAACATAAAAACAGAAAGAAATACGGAGGGGCTTGCTCCATTACATTGCAAAGAAGGAAAAACAGAAGTTCGGGTACGAACAGTACATAAGTCCAGCTTGTACAACGACCCTTAGATGATCTGGAAAAAAAGTGCATGCATACTTGGACTAATCCCATGATTGCCCACGAGACAAACTCTAAAAATAACATCTCAGGAACTAAAATTATAAAAAAAAAAAAAAATATATATAGCACGATGCACCTTCGCCTTGCAAAAATATGTAATGCAATGTGGAAAACCAGAAGTTCAACCATTAATTAGAAAGAAGTCCAGCATCTACTGAAGTCCAGCTCCACGATTACACACTAGCTACAACAAAAAATTGCAGAAGAAATCTAGTAAGGGTTTCTGACACAAAGGACTTGCTGCATTATCTTGCAGTGAAAGAAAAGAAGAAGTTCAGGTATGAAAACGCAGAAGTCCAGCACAGAAACCCGGACAGACCCAACAAGATCCACCTGATCCTCCCCCGATCCCGATCCGAGCCGCCCCAGCCCCGACAGGATCCAACGAAGGAAAAGAAGAAGTTCAGGTATGAAAACACAGAAGTCCAGCTTGTACAACGACCATTAGAAGATCTGGAAATAATGAACAAACCAATTCGTCCGAAGCATAAAATCATCTGCACAAGATTGCAACACGTCCGCACCCCCTTGGAAATGATCTGGCAACTACCTTTCGACAACTGAAATGACCAGAGGGCAAATTTCAAAACAACTAAAATAACATGTGCAAAAACCCGCGGGAGTGCCAACATCAAATTGCTAGAAATCAAACCGTAAGGACCCTCCCGATTAAAATTTACGGCTTAGTAAGCCTCGAATTTCACTAAAGTACGCAAATTAGGCAGCAAACTTTAAAGAAAAACGAGAAATCAATAGAAGCGCGGGTTGCATCTCGGGCGGATGAAGAACACGGGAGATTTCAAATTTGTTTGAAATAACAAAGAATTTGTGCTCCAAACTCATACTAAAACCTAATCCCCATCGTTCCAGAACTTCGACAACATCCAGAACATGCATTAAACTTGTTACAGAAACAAGTTCATCACGACCCCGAGAGCAAATCCGCCAACGTGCTAGAATCCGAATCAAAACAAGCATTTAGACTCTAAAAAACGTGTCCACATTACACTTACATCACAAACAACATGAATGATCATAAAAACTCGTAGGGGAAGCCACGGTTGCGAAGATAGCCCGAAGGTCAGGTTAGTACAGAGGGAAGTTCAGGCGCGTTACTCAGGCAGTTCATCATCCAGGGTGCAGAATAAGTTATTCTTCACCCGAGGTAATCTTACAATCGTTTCATAATTAAATTACATGTGGAATTCAAATAGTTACATTCCTATTGATTCGCTATGTAAAATTTTGCATAAGAAAATAAAAATATAGGTCATAAGACAAGAAAATTTACAGTTTATGTGTATTTTACACTATGTTTTTACGTTTGTAATTTTACATAACATAAAATATTTTTACGACGATTATATATTTTCTTACGCCTCTTTTTACATCGAAATAAGACAAAACTTACGTAATGTAAAATTATGATGCATTGATGGTAAAATAGAGGGGTGAAGAATAACTATTCTCACCTGTGGTGACGAATAGTCAATCCTATATATATATATATATATATATATATATATATATATATATATATATATATATATATATATATATATATATATATATATATATATATATATATATATATATATATATATATATATATATATATATATATATCCAAGGGTGCTTCGGGTTTGCAAGGCAGGTGCCACCAAAGTTATGCATTGTGTATTTAAAGTTTTAAACATCCCCAATATTCCTACATATATTTGGCCTCTTCCAGGTGGTTCTTGACTTCTGGACCCTCTCATCGATCTTCAACGACGTGCCCAACCGTGGGCCCACGTGGTCAAAGTTGTGCATTGGAATTTTGAACATCACAGACCACCCTTTTCACTCATATATATTTGAGCCACATGCTAGTGTGGCTGTCTTTTAACCCTCTCTAACGTTGTTTTTTGCTGCAAAAACCCTGATGACGCTCAACGGTCACGGGTATAATAGCTTAACCGTGTGCGATACAAGTGCGTTGTGAATCACCACGCGTGCGCAAGCGCGAGCAAATTATGGTGGAGGTACTGGCTCAACCGTGTGCGATGCAAGTGCGCTGAAATCACTAATGATCACGCAAGCGCGAGCAAATTAAGGTGGAGGTATCGCTCAACTGCAGCGGCGTAACTCGCGCTGAAATCATGATAACCCACAAGTATAGGGGATCGCAACAATTTTTGAGGGTAGAGTATTCAACACAAATTTATTGATTCGACACAAGGGGAGCCAAAGAATATTCTCAAGTATTAGCAGTTGAGTTGTCAATTCAACCACACCTGGATAACTTAATATCTGCAGCAAAGTGTTTAGTAGCAAAGTAGTATGGAAGTAACGGTAACGGTAGCAGAAGTAACAGTGATAGTTTTGTAGTGATTGTAACAATGGCAACGGTATAGTAAATAAGCAAAGAGAAATATGTGAAAAGCTCGTAGGCATTGGATCGGTGATGGAGAATTATGCCGGATGCGATTATTCATGCAACAGTTATGACATAGGGTGACACAGAACTAGCTCCAATTCATCAATGTAATGTAGGCATGTATTCCGAATATAGTCATACGTGCTTATGGAAAAGAACTTGCATGACATCTTTTGTCCTACCCTCCCGTGACAGCGGGGTCCTAATGGAAACTAAGGGATATTAAGGCCTCCTTTTAATAGAGTACCGGACCAAAGCATTAACACATAGTGAATATGTGAACTCGTCAAACTACGGTCATCATCGGGAGTGGTCCCAATTATTGTCACTTCGGGGTTGCCGGATCATAACACATAGTAGGTGACTATAGACTTGCAAGATAGGATCAAGAACTCGCATATATTCATGAAAACATAATAGGTTCAGATCTGAAATCATGGCACTCAGGCCCTTGTGACAAGCATTAAGCATAGCAAAGTCATAGCAACATCAATCTCAGAACATAGTGGATACTAGGGATCAAACCCTAACAAAACTAACTCGATTACATGATAAATCTCATCCAACCCATCACCGTCCAGCAAGCCTACGATGGAATTACTCACGCACAGCGGTGAGCATCATGAAATTGGTGATGGAGGAAGGTTGATGATGACGATGGCGAGGATTCTCTCTCCGAGCCCCGAACGGACTCTGATCAGCCTCCCGAGAGTTTAGGGCTTGGCGGCGGCTCCGTGATCGTAAAACGTGATGAATCCTTCTCTCTGATTTTTTTCTCCCCGAACGTGAATATATAGAGTTGGAGTTGAGGTCGGTGGAGCTCCAGGGGGCCCACGAGGCAGGGGGCGCGCCCAGGGGGGTAGGCGCGCCCCCAACCTCGTTGACAGGGTGTGGCCCCTGGCCTTGATTCTTTCGCCAGTATTTTTTATTAATTCCAAAATAATTCTCCATTGATGTTTAGGTCATTCCGAGAACTTTTATTTAGGCAATTCTGCTGAAAACAGCGTCAGTCCGGGTTAGTTCCATTCAAATCATGCAAGTTAGAGTAAAAAACAAGGCAAAAGTGTTTGAAAGAGTAGATACGTTGGAGATGTATCAACTCCCCCGAGCTTAAACCTTTGCTTGTCTTCAAGAAATTCAATTGATAAACTGAAAGTGGTAAAGAAAAACTTTTACAAACTCTGTTTGCTCTTGTTGTTGTAAATATGTAAAGCCAGCATTCAAGTTTTCAGCAAAGATTATGAACTAACCATATTTACAATAACACTTAGTTCTCATGTTTACTCATGTCAATGGCATAATCAACTAGCGAGCAATAATAATAAATCTCGGATGACAACACTTCCTCAAAAAAATCATGATATGATATAACAAGATGGTATCTCGCTAGCCCTTTCTGAGACCGCAAAACATAAATGCAGAGAACCTTTGAAGATCAAGGACTGACTAAACATTGTAATTCATGGTAAAAGAGATCCAATCATAGTCATACCCAATATATATTAATAGTAATGGATTAATGGATGCAAATGATAGCGATGCTCTCCAGCTGGTGCTTTTTAATAAGAGGGTGATGACTCAACATAAAAGTAAATAGATAGGCCCTTCGCAGAGGGAAGCAGGGATTTGTAGAGGTGCCAGAGCTCGATTTTTGAAATAGAGATGAATAATATTTTTAGTGGTATACTTTCATTGTGAACATAAAAACCGAGAGATCTCGATATCTTCCATGCTACTCACATTATAGGCAGTTCCCAAACAGAATGGTAAAGTTTATACTCCCCCTCCACCAACAAGCATCAATTCATGGCTTGCTCGAAACAACGAGTGCCTCCAACTAACAAGAGTCCCGGGGGAGTTTTATTTGCAATTATTTCGATTTGATTTGCCTAAAGCAAGGGACTAGGCATCCCGGTGACCAGCCATTTTCTCGTGAGTGAGGAGCAGAGTCCACTCCTCTTGAGAATAACCCGCCTAGCATGGAAGATACAGACAGCCCTAGTTCATACATGAGCTATTCGAGCATACAAAACAAAATTTCATTTGAAGGTTTAGAGTTTGGCACATACAAATTTACTTGGAACGGCAGGTAGATACCGCATATAGGAAGGTATAGTGGACTCATATGGAATAACTTTGGGGTTTAAGGGATTCGATGCACAAGCAGTATTCCCGCTTAGTACAAGTGAAGGCTAGAAAAAGATTGGGAAGCGACCAACTAGAGAGCGTCAACAGTCATGAACATGCATTAAAATTAATAAACATTGAGTGCAAGCATGAGTAGGATATAATCCACTATGAACATAAACACCAGTCACTTGAATCATTCAAAGGAGGATACCACCCTATCATACCACATCACAACCATTTTAATAGTATGTTGGCACGCAAGGTAAACCATTATAAACTCCTAGCTAATTAAGCATGGCATAAGCAACTATAATCTCTAATTGTCATTGCAAACATGTTTATTCATAATAGGCTGAATCAGGAATGATGAACTAATCATATTTACAAAAACAAGAGAGGTCGAGTTCATACCAGCTTCTCTCATCTCAATCAGTCCATCATATATCGTCATTATTGCCTTTCACTTGCACGACCGAACGATGTGAATATTAATAATAGTGCACGTGCATTGGACTAAGTTGGAATCTGCCGGCATTCAATAAACAGGAGAAGACAAGGCAATACGGGCTCTTTGTTAAATCAACAATAATGCATATAAGAGCCACTTCAACATTTTCAATACGGTCTTCTCCTCTCGACCCCCAAAGAAAAGAAATAAAACAAAACTATTTACACAGGAAAGCTCCCAACAAGCAAAAGAAGAACGAGAAATCTTTTTAGGTTTTCTTTTAATTATTACTACAAGCATGGGAAGTAATCTAGCTAAAAGCTACAACTATTTTTTTCTTAAGGTTTATCAAACACACAAGAAGAAAGCGAGAAAAAGGAAAGTAAACTAGCATGGATAGTACAATGAAAAAGTATGAGCACCGATAACTAGAATGAGTGTGTGAACATGAATGTAATGTCGGTGAGAAATACGTACTCCCCAAGCTTAGGCTTTTGCCCTAAGTTGGTCTATGGCCACGGCTGGCCTGGCGGATATCCAAAGTTATAGTTGGGGTCGTACTGAGATGCAGCAGCTATTGCATCGTGGGTTGCGGCTTGGAGGCGAGCTGTCTCAGCCCTCCACTCGTACTCGTTCGCCTCCTCCCTGGTTATAACATGTCTCCCTTTTGCCTGAAAGTCAAAGAAAGTAGGAGCAGGGAGAGCGACGTGATAGGTGCCTCGTCTGTCAAAGATTAGTCGATCGGAGGAACCGATCGTTCCTCTCAACAAACCGATGACGAACCATAGCCTCATAATCTAAATAAACAGGAGGCAACTCAATATCATACTCACGTATGGGTATATCAAGAAAATTAGCTAAACGGGTTGCATAAATTCTACCAAAGAAATCTCAATTAATTCTATTATTATGCAACCTACGTGCAAAAATGGCTCCGAAATTATAATGTTTATCCCCTAATACAGCACTCCTGAGAACACTGAGGTCAGGGACACACATATGACATGCTTCATCCTTACCATTCATGCACCTACCTATGAAGAGAGCAAAATAATGTATAGTAGGAAAATGAATGCTCCATATGGTAGCTTGTGTTATATCTCTAGACTCCCCCACAGTTATACTAGCAAGAAAATCTCTAAACTCAGATTTGCGAGGCTCACTAGTGCTACCCCATTGTGGAAGTTTGCAAGCAGTATTAAAATCCTCTAAGTCCACAGTATAAGAATTTTCATAAAGATCAAACAGGACAGTTTGAGAATTGCGTGATGATGAAAATTCAAACCTTCTCACAAAGGAATCAGTGAGATAGTGGTACTGGCGGCACTTATATGCCTCGAAGCTCCCAAGATCAGCGTTACGCACATATGTGTCCAATTCCTCCTTGATTCCTGCTCGAACCATAAAGTCCTCTGACGGCCATTCACAAGCCCGCACTTGAGCCTCCCTCAGTGGTTCATCGTCCACATCGCGTATTGCGAGGCTGGGTCCCTGCTTCCTTGAAGGACCACCTTGGTACATGTTCCTAAACATATTTCTTCCTCTGAAAAATTTCTGAAAATTTTAGTAACTTCAAATAAAAGTGAACCAAATTCAACAAAATTGATTGCAACTATTCCCACATATGCCTAGAGACTATACCATGCATTAGAACTACTTGGGACCAAATAAATTTGACATGCAAGCTCAAGAACAGGGTCACCTAAGCAACAAAAATTTGCAATGAATAAAGCACTAGAACAAAAACTAATTGGTCCATTGGAGGAGTCACATACCGAAGAAAAATCCCCCAAAGTAGTTTTGAGTGGAGCTTTGAGCAAGGAGATCGAAAATCGCAGCAAAATGAGCTAGAACTCGTGCTTGAACTGGTTGGTGATTTTTTTTGGGAGGAAGAAGGAGTGTGTGGTGGCTGGAACAAGTGGAGGGGAGCCACCATGGGCCCACGAGGCAGGGGGCGCGCCCAGGGGGTGGGCGCGCCGTGGACCCTCGTGGCCAGGTGCTTGCTCCCCCTACTGTGTTCTCAGTGCCAGATATTCTCAAATATTCCAGAAAAAATCATATTTCATTTTCGGGGCATTTGGAGAACTTTTATTTTTGGGGTATTTTTTATAGCACGGATAATCCGAATCCAGACAGAAAATACTATTTTTGCTTTATTTAATCTAAATTACAAAAGTAAAAAGGGGGTATGAAGGTTGTGCCTTCTAACTTCATCCATCTCATGCTCATCAAAAGGAATCCACTAACAAGGTTGATCAAGTCTTGTTAACAAACTCATTCCGAATAACATGGAACCAGAGAAATTTCGAATAACACTATGTTACCTCAACGGGGATATGCACATCCCCGACAATAAGAATATCATATCTCTTTTTGACAGTAGGAAGAGGAAATTCAAAACCTCCAATGGTAATCGATGGAATTTTCCAATAGAATTGATACTGTGGACTTGAGGTTGTTTCCTCGGAAAGTGTACCGTATGCTCATTACCATTAACATGAAAAGTGACATTGCCTTTATTGCAATCAATAACAGCCCCTGCAGTATTCAAAAAGGGTCTTCTAAGAATAATAGACATACTATCGTCCTCGGGAATATCAAGAATAACGAAGTCCATTAAAATAGTAACCTTTGCAACTACAACAGGCACATCCTCACAAATACCGACAGGTATAGCAGTTGATTTATCGGCCATTTGCAAAGATATTTCAGTAGGTGTCAACTTATTCAAATCAAGTCTACGATATAAAGAGAGAGGCATAACACTAACACCGGCTCCAAGATCACATAAAGCAGTTCTAACATAGTTTCTTTTAATGGAGCATGGTATAGGTTGTACTCCTGGATATCCAAGTTTCTTAGGTATTCCACCCTTAAAAGTATAATTAACAAGCATGGTGGAAATTTCAGCTTCCGGTATCTTTCTTTTATTAGTAACAATATCTTTCATATACTTAGCATAGGGATTCATTTTAAGCATATTAGTCAAACGCATACGCAAGAAGATAGGTCTAATCATTTTAGCAAAGCGCTCAAAATCCTCATCACCCTTTTTCTTGGATGGTTTGGGAGGAAAAGGCATGGGCTTCCGAACCCATGGTTCTCTTTCTTTACCGTGCTTCCTAGCAACAAATTCTCTCTTATCATAACGTTGATTTTTTGATTGTGGGTTATCAAGATCAACATCAGGTTCGATTTCTACATCATTATTATTACTAGGTTGAGCATCAACATGAACATCATTATTAACAGTATCACTAGGTTCATGTTCATCACCAGGTTGTGTTTCAGCATCAGAGATAGAAATATCATTTGGATTCTCAGGTGTGTCTACAACAGATTCACTAGAAGCATGCAAAGTCCTATCATTTTTCTTTTTCTTCTTCTTAGAATGACTAGGTGCATCAACATTATTTCTTTGAGAATCCTGCTCAATTCTATTAGGGTGGCCCTCAGGATACAAAGGTTCCTGAGTCACTTTACCTCCTCTAGTTGCAACTCTAACAACAAAGTCATTATTCTTACTACTCAATTCATTGAGAAAATCATTTTGAGCTTGAAGTACTTGTTCTACTTGAGTGGTGACCATAGAAGCATGTTTACTAATAAGTTTAAGTTCACCTTTAACTCTAGACATATAATCACCCAAGTGTTCAATCATATAAGCATTACGTTTTAATTCTCTACCAAAATAAGCATTGAAGTTTTCTTGCTTAACCATAAAGTTATCAAAATCATCCAAACATTGGCTAACAAACTTAGTAGGAGGGATTTCAGCTTTATCATATCTATAGAGAGAATTTACCTTTACTACCTGTGTCGGGTTATCAAGACTATGTGTTTCTTCAATAGGTGATGAATTAAGACCATGTATTTCTTCAACGGGAGGTAAATTCTTAACATGTTCAGCTTTAATACCTTTTTCCTTCATAGATTTCTTTGCCTCTTGCATATCTTCAGGACTGAGAAATAGAATACCCCTTTTCTTCGGAGATGGCTTAGGAGTTGGTTCAGGAAGTGTCCAATTATTTTCATTGGTCAACATAGTATTCAATAGAATTTCAGCTTGATCAACAGTTCTTTCCCTAAAAACACAACCAGCACAACTATCCAGGTGGTCTCTGGAAGCATCGGTTAGTCCATTATAAAAGATATCAAGTATTTCATTTTTCTTGAGAGGATGATCAGGCAAAGCATTAAGTAATTGGAGAAGCCTCCACCAAGCTTGTGGGAGACTCTCTTCTTCAATTTGCACAAAATTATATGTTTCCCTTAAGGCAGCTTGTTTCTTATGAGCGGGGAAATATTTAGCAGAGAACTAATAAATCATATCCTGGGGACTACGCACACAACCAGGATCAAGAGAATTATACCATATCTTAGCATCACCCTTTAATCAGAACGAAAATAATTTAAGGATATAATAGTAGCGAGTTTTCTCATCATTAGTGAACAGGGTGGCTATATCATTTAATTTAGTAAGATGTGCCACAACAGTTTCAGATTCATAGCCATAGAAAGGATCAGATTCAACCAAAGTAATTATATCAGGATCAACAGAGAATTCATAATCTTTATCAGTAACAAAGATAGGTGAAGTAGCATAAGCAGGATCATATATCATTCTAGCATTCAGAGATTTTTCTTTCAGCTTAGCTAATAATTTCTTAAGATCACTCCTATCATTGCAAGCAAGAAAGTCTCTAGCAGTTTCTTCATCCATAACATAACCCTCAGGCACAACAGGCAATTCATATCTAGGGGGAGAATCTTCATCATCACATTCATCAATATTATAAGTTTCAATAATTTCATTCTCTCTAGCCCTAGCAAGTTGTTCATCAAGAAATTCACCAAGCGGCACAGTAGTATCAAGCATAGAAGTAGTTTCATCATAAGTATCATGCATAGGAGAAGTGGCATCATCAATAACATGCGTCATATCAGAATTAATAGCAGAAGCAGGTTTAGGTGTCGCAAGTTTACTCAAAACAGAAGGTGAATCAAGTGCAGAGCTAGGTGGCAGTTCCTTACCTCCCCTCGTAGTTGAGGGATAAATTTTGGTTTTCTCGTCTTTCAAGTTCCTCATAGTGACCAGTAGATATAAATCCCAAGTGACTCAAAGAATAGAGCTATGCTCGCCGGAAATGGCGCCAGAAAATAGTCTTGATAACCCACAAGTATAGGGGATCGCAACAGTTTTCGAGGGTAGAGTATTCAACCCAAATTTATTGATTCGCACAAGGGGAGCCACAGAATATTCTCAAGTATTAGCAGTTGAGTTGTCAATTCAACCACACCTGGATAACTTAATATCTGCAGGAAAGTGTTTAGTAGCAAAGTAGTATGGAAGTAACGGTAACGGTAGCAAAAGTAATAGTGATTGTTTTGTAGTGATTGTAACAGTGGCAACGGTAAAGGAAATAAGCAAAGAGCAATATGTGAAAAGCTCGTAGGCATTGGATCGGTGATGGAGAATTATGCCGGATGCGATTATTCATGCAACAGTTATAATCTAGGGTGACCCAGAACTAGCTCCAATTCATCAATGTAATGTAGGCATGTATTCCGAATATACTCATACGTGCTTATGAAAAAGAACTTGCATGACATCTTTTGTCCTACCCTCCCGTGGCAGAGGGGTCCTAATGGAAACTAAGGGATATTAAGGCCTCCTTTTAATAGAGAACCGGACCAAAGCATTAACATATAGTGAATACATGAACCCCTCAAACTACAGTCATCACCGGGAGTGGTCCCGATTATTGTCACTTCGGGGTTGCCGGATCATAATACATAGTAGGTGACTATAGACTTGCAAGATAGGATCAAGAACTCATATATATTCATGAAAACATAATAGCTTCAGATCTGAAATCATGGCACTCGGGCCCTAGTGACAAGCATTAAGCATAGCAAAGTCATAGCAACATCAATCTCAGAACATAGTGGATACTAGGGATCAAATCCTAACAAAACTAACTCGATTACATGATAAATCTCATCCAAACCATCACCGTCCAGCAAGCCTACGATGGAATTACTCACGCACGACAGTGAGCATCATGAAATTGGTGATGGAGGTAGGTTGATGATGACGATGGCGACGGATTCCCCTCTCCGGAGCCCCGAACGGACTCCAGATCAGCCCTCCCGAGAGAGTTTAGGGCTTGGCAGCGGCTCCGTATCGTAAAACGTGATGAATCCTTCTCTCTAATTTTTTCTCCCCGAACGTGAATATATAGAGTTGGAGTTGAGGTCGGTGAAGCTCCATGGGGCCCATGAGGCAGGGGGCGCGCCCAGGGGGGTAGGCGCACCCCCCACCCTCGTGGACAGGGTGTGGGCCCCTGGCCTTGATTCTTTCGCCAGTATTTTTTATTAATTCCAAAATAATTCTTCGTTGATTTTTAGGTCATTCCGAGAACTTTTATTTTTGCACAAGAATAACACCATGGCAATTCTGCTGAAAACAGCGTCAGTCCGGGTTAGTTCCATTCAAATCATGCAAGTTAGAGTCCAAAACAAGGGCAAAAGTGTTTGGAAAAGTAGATACGTTGGAGATGTATCAATCACCACGACCGCGCAAGCGCGAGCAAAGGGGTGGAGGTACTGGCTCAACCGTGTGCGATGCAAGTGCGCTGAAATCACCACGACCGCGAAAGCGCGAGCAAAGGATGGAGGTACTGGCTTAACCATGTGCGATGCAAGTGCGCTGTAAAACCACCACTTGTGCAAGCTAAGGGCGGGTAAGTTTATTTGTAAATTAGGACGAACTGTGTGCGATAGACCAGCTACCTAGAAATATATAAAACAAACTACCCGCCTTGACCGTTGCAAAAATCAGTGGTTCCGCGCCACTTTCCTTATTATCATAAACGGATATTGTTATTGGACCGTGCGCGATCTTAGGCACTCCTGCCCCGCATCAATTCCTTTACCCAAAATTTTAGTAGCCGTCGTACTTCAACCGTCCACACTCCTCCAGCACCGACCTTATAGTAAAATTGCAGCAGCCAAGGCATTTGAACCGTCGCCCTCCCTCTTCCACCACCATCTCCACCCACCATTACTAAAATTTTCAGTAGCCACGGCGTATCCTCAAACACCAACTCCCCTCCATAGTCCCCCACCCGCCCCCTCCCCTCCCTCAAACCCTAGCTCGCGCGCGCCGCCGGCGCCGCCGCCAACCCCTGCTGGTCTGCCCGTTCCTCCTAGCTTAGATAATAAAGTTTAGGTTACCCAGCGATTCCCATACCGTCATCCCACTCCCCTGAGTTTTTAGACGAGGCCTACGGTGTCCCTCCCCACCAGATCCACATCCCCTGCTTCAGAATGACACAGCCTAAGCTCGACCACGTATCCAGCAGAGCCCGACGAGCATTCACCCAAGAAGAGGTTTATCATGGCCTCTCCGGCGGACATTGGCGAGGTGGCGCCGTTCGCCCCGACATGTCGATCCCGGAGCAACACGTCGCCGCGGAAGTCGGCGAAGATGTTGACTATGTTGCCATGCCGAAGGCTTCATGTCAGCGGGCTAGCGTATTACTGTATCTCGGGAAAGCTGGCTACGACATCAAGCTTGTCCACACCGACAACTTCACGCGGGCCATGTCACAGGTTAAGTGGTCCATCCTGAACCCCTCTGGTTCAACCACCGTCGATCTCTTCGACGGCCCTGCCACTGATCTCCTCCGCCAAGCGGTCAAGGATTTGTGAGCTTTATACGCCATTGAGCCCATTTTGTCATTTCTGAAGGACATGTTCTACGACGGCGGCTTGGGATCCTCAATTGTCAAGTCAGATCTCATCGACCACGACCACGAGGAGGGCACCCACGAAGGTTCTTCCAAGGTGAAACAACCCATCTGTGACATCAGAGAGCGCACCATGGGTCTGTGCTCTTCCAACTGCAAGGATCCCATCCATGAAATGTGAGGCAACATTCTATCAGCAAATCTTACATTTTCTAGCTTGCCAACCCGTACCCTTTGTTGTAGTAGCATTTGTCGTGCAGTGCTTTAACTGTGCCATGTTTAATTATTTCAGTTATGCAAAAATGTATTGTTCAATAGGGCTATGTGATGTTTAAGTATGAATTGTCCACTTTAGTTTCATGAATGGCTATATTTGTTTGTTTATAGTGAGTAGATGCCTTGTTTATCTATATTTGGTTGTTAGGTTGGTTGGAGTGAGCATTTTTCCAGTTATCGAGCAAATGCCTTGTTTATCTGTATTTGGTTCTTAGTTTGGTTGAAGTGAGCATTTGTCCAGTTATCAAGCAGATGCCTTGTTTATCTGGGTTGTTAGGTTGCTTTTTTTAGCATTTGTCCAGTTATCAAGCAGATGCCTTGTTTATCTGTATTTGGTTGTTAGGTTGCTTTTTTTAGCATTTGTCCAGTTATCAAGCAGATGCCTTGTTTATCTTTATCTGCTTGTTTTGTTGGTTGTAGTGAGCATTTGTCCAGTTTTCAAGCATATGCCTTGTTTATCTGTATTTGCTTGTTAGGTTGGTTGAAGTGAGACTCTGTCCAGTTTTCAATGGCTATATTTGGTTGTTATACTGATCATTTATGTCTTGTTTATTTCAGTCATTCACAATGTGTTGTTCATTATTGTAGCGACCCGACCTCAGACGGTCAAAAATAATATTCCTAACTCAAAATAGCTCAAATCTAGTGATTTGAGAAAATTCATACAAACACGAATTTAAACTGCTCAAATGTGAAATAAAATTGAACTAACAGAAACTTCAGCAAATTTGTGACACATAGCAATTGGAATCACTCAAAAATACTAAAAACTCTAAAAGATATGAATTTTCTAAGATTGCTATTTTCTGAAAAAAAATTGAATTACGGGATTTCGTGGATCTCACCGGAGTAGTCATCGGAGTTGGGGAAGAAGATCGGATCCGATGTTGCGTTGCTCCTAGAGGAAAGGAGATCACGGACGGTGGAGAGGAGATCATATAAACCTCAGGAGAGGTCGAGGCGGGCGGCGGCACTTGGCGGCGGCGGTGGTGCTGCTTCTGCTGCTGCTGGAGAGGAGAGGAGAGGAGAGGAGAGGTGTTGGTTTGATGTGTTGGAGGGGGTGGTGCTTGGGTATTTATATTGGGGAGGGAGGGCTTTGCTTGGGGTAGGGGACAAGAAATAGACTAGGATTA
Organism: Aegilops longissima; assembly: GCA_021605205.1. Lineage (NCBI taxonomy): Eukaryota > Viridiplantae > Streptophyta > Magnoliopsida > Poales > Poaceae > Aegilops > Aegilops longissima. Next base: position 522,417,274 of record CM038677.1, on the reverse strand, counting down.
GGAAACAAAGAGGAAAAGATCTAGAAACAAATCGGAATAAACGGAATAACGAATGGGATCAAATCCTACTAGGATTTGTAAAAGAATAGGAAACCTGGCTCCTGGCCCCTAGGTGTGTGCGTGTGATGGCCTTGGCGGTGGCTGGTCGGCGGCTTGGGCCTTTGGCCCAAGGCGCTGCATATTTTTTTAACAAAATTTCACAGAACTAAAACAAAAACAAAATAATTAAAACTTTTATATAGGCATATAATATATCAAAATTTGCAGAAAAATATTTCCTACAAGATGAACATTATTCTAATGTCAAATAAAATCCACACAAATTTTAATAATTCACACAGTGCTACTGGTCCAATAAAATCCAATAAAAATCATTTTAAAATACCAAAATGACTTCAAATTAATTTCTCTCAATTTTCTGATGTAGGGAATCATGTTACCCTATTTTCCATATATTTTGTTTTTGGAGAAAATAATTTGAATAAAACTCAAATAACTCCAAATTGAAATAAATTCAAAAGAACTTTGAATTTAGTTCTTTAAAACTCCCAACTCATATTTCATATGTTTTGAAGAAGTCATTTTATCTTCGCCGTGAAAATCATTGAGTTGCATAAAGTTTCAGAATTGGAAAATATTTTCAACACCCCTTGTCATTTAAATAAATGGAAGAAGTCATGTCATCTTCTCTCCAGGGTTTTGTGATGAAGAGTATTTGAATTCACGAAAAGCATTAAAAGCAAAAATATAAGTTTGGGAAAGTCCTTTTATTCCCTCTCATTTAACTTTCAAAAAGTTTCGAATTCACTCACTTTCAGTCAATCAATCAAACAATCAATAAAAACTATCTATTTATTTATAACATTCCAAAATTTAGAATTTTGGGATGTTACAAAACTACCACCCTTAAAATCCATCGATCGTCTCCGGGGTCTCGGATGCTACCACCCTTAGAAGCATGGTTACGGTTCCATCAAAACTTATATACTCCATCCTTAGGGTGAACACTATCGGTCTTCTCACAATTTCGAAGTAACTACTACACTGGGGCTCTTCCGGTAGGGTCAAAACCTTTTCCTCAAATACGTGTCCTTTCATCCTGGTAAGGTTATTCCAAGACTGGGTCTTCATAACTGATAGGTCTGGCGCCAATGCTAAACAACTATCGATATCTCATGGTGGTCAACAATTTATGGTTTCTCCTGCAGGAAATGGGTCTGGGTTGATCCTCACCGTATATCCTACGGTTGCCAACAACGGCCTTGTACAAGGGGAAAATGCTTATACCATTCTAAGGTTCAACAAGGTTTAATATCGTCGTCACTCTACAATAGGTAGGTCACTCAAATTTACCATCCCATACAGCAAAGCGAATAATAAGAGTAAGTCGATATGGTGATCAATCCATCCCGCACCCAAATCATTACCTTGTACATGGTTTAGCGAATCTCGCATTCTAACACTCGGTCATCCTCACAAGCATTGCAGAATTTCTCTTGTCGACGAACCAAGTTCGGAAAATCCATTGATTCTGCAAGCCAAACAAAACATCTATCATTTCTTCACAACTCTCAGGTTTTGCGTAAACTCCTATAGAATCGTCGGTTGATCAAATCGTAGTCTATTCCCAAAATTTCTTTCTCCAGTGGGTACTTGATCCTTATTAATTCTTGGGCCTGTGGGTTATGGCCCACTTCAACACTAGTGCAGCTTTAACTCATCCTTGGGGTAACTCTCTTGTTCCATATTACACATCCTTTAAATCCAGTAGTACTCTGTTTCTTCATACCATCATATCAAAAGCAAAACTCCAATTTTTTTCCCTTCGAACTATAGTCCGTGGAATATATATTTTCTTATCCATTAGTCTAGTCTTCTTCACAGGGTACTACCAGTGCAATGCACAATTTCAACCATAGACCATATTTCTCATATCCTCGAAAATGGTCAAAATCTTTGTTCACAGAGTAACAACTCATACAATTAAACATATGAAAACACGTCACCTTAACTTTATTGATTTCATGAATCCATTACAAACTCTGAGCACCCATTACATAACTCAACTCATTGGACTCATGAAAATGAAATTGCTTTCTACTACTCTTGTTTCCAATATTAAAATTCCAACTACTCAACTCCAGCTTTCATCTTGTTGTGACATTTAGTAGCATAATGTCCTGCTTCCTTGCAGCAAAAACAAATGACTTCCGACATGTCTCGGGGCTTCTTTGTGATTATGTAGGCTCCTTGGATTCTTGGCTTCTTTTCGGACATTTACTAGCGTAATGACCTAAATCCTTGCACCTGTAACAAGTGATATGACTCAGGTCCTTCTTTGCGAAAATTGTGTTGTTCGGGGTTGCCTTCTTTTCTCTTCCTGGATTTCTCTGTAATGATCAGAGCTTCTATTTCCGAGGGTCAAACTTCACTTCGCTGTCGGAAATATCCCGATACTCTTTTCTTTCCTTGGTGCAATCTGCGAAAAATGTCCTTCTTCTCCACATGTATAGCACGCATTGGAGTAAAATGTGTTGAGGCCTTCTCCATCGGGTCTTCAACACATTCCTTCATCATGTGTTCTTTCATAACTTCTCGGAGGGCTTCTTTCATTCCTTCTTCCTGCTCCTGAATAGTTTGTTGCACCATGGGGTAAATGTGACACTGGGTCGGGTAGTGGGTGGTTCCTTCACACAAGAAACAAGTCACCTGACTAGTTGGGCATTCCTCAGCTGGGTGTTTCTCCTCACAATGAGGGCATCCATCCTTGTGTTCCTCCTGGGTGTGTCCTATTTCTCCGCAAATCTTGCAGGCACAAGGTTTATTTCTTGGTGTATCATGGTGCTTCCGGGTAAGATGAGATCTTGTCAGAGTCTTCTTGAATTCTTTCCAAGTCTTTGCTCCATTCCATCCCTGTATAGCTTGATGCATCTGCCACCATGTTGCAGCACTTCCTTCAAAGTACTGGAGAGCGTAAGATACTTCATTCTTCCTTGAAACCAAATTGCTCCCGAAGTGATTCTCCATGTTCTGAATCCATAGCTCTGCCTCCGGCTGAGTCTTCGGTCCAGAGAATATCAGTTCAACTTCATTCATCATCTATTGGGTCCAAAAGTTTTGGGATGAGATATGAGAGAGGTGGGGAAGAATACACGCAATACAACAATAGTTTTGAAGAAACGGGTTTTACTTTGTGGCTGTCGGAAAACATCAAACAAATGACAGCTCACAAATCGCCGCATCTAACGTAAGTGTGTAACAGGGGTTTGGTCTTCTAAAGGTCAAACAATTCTTCAGGAACTTCAAATTCTTCAAGTCTTCAGAGTCTTCAATTGTTGCAGCTGCAATTCTTCCAACGCATGGTGAAATCCTCTTTACTCTGAAATGGCCATCAGTTGTCCGATATCTTTACTTCTTGGAGCGGCTTCATTGATCCTCCGTGTGTCAAAAAGGAAAGGGTATATTCTAACTATTTGAGGTCAGAGTGTCTATTTGATAAAATCTGAAAAGATGAGAAGTAAGAGTCTTTTTGAAAATAAAGTTTTAGAAATTTCCTGTCCTAGGGCTTTCCGGTTTCTAGGGTCACGTCCTACAGTCAACATGTGCTCTGATACCATTTCTGTAGCGACCCGACCTCAGACGGTCAAAAATAATATTCCTAACTCAAAATAGCTCAAATCTAGTGATTTGAGAAAATTCATACAAACACAAATTTAAACTGCTCAAATGTGAAATAAAATTGAACTAACAGAAACTTCAGCAAATTTGTGACACATAGCAATTGGAATCACTCAAAAATACTAAAAACTCTAAAAGATATGAATTTTCTAAGATTGCTATTTTCTGAAAAAAATGAATTACGGGATTTCGTGGATCTCACCGGAGTAGTCGTCGGAGTTGGGGAAGAAGATCGGATCCGATGTTGCGGTTGCTCCTGGAGGAAAGGAGATCACGGGACAGTGGAGAGGAGATCATATAAACCTCAGGAGAGGTCGAGAGCGGCGGCGGCACTTGGCGGCGGTGGTGCTGCTTCTGCTGCTGCTGGAGAGGAGAGGAGAGGAGAGGAGAGGTGTTGGTTTGATGTGTTGGAGGGGGGGGGGTGCTTGGGTATTTATATTGGGGAAGGGAGGGCTTTGCATGGGGTAGGGGACAAGAAATAGACTAGGATTAGGAAACAAAGAGGGAAAAGATCTAGAAACAAATCGGAATAAACGGAAAAACGAAACGGGATCAAATCCTACTAGGATTTGTAAAAGAATAGGAAACCTGGGCTCCCTGGCCCCCTAGGTGTGTGCGTGTGATGGCCTTGGCCGGTGGCTGGTCGGTGGCTTGGGCCTTTGGCCCAAGGCGCTGCATATTTTTTTTAACAAAATTTCACAGAACTAAAACAAAAACAAAATAATTAAAACTTTTATATAGGCATATAATATATCAAAATTTGCAGAAAAATATTTCCTACAAGATGAACATTATTCTAATGTCAAATAAAATCCACACAAATTTTAATAATTCACACAGTGCTACTGGTCCAATAAAATCCAATAAAAATCATTTTAAAATACCAAAATGACTTCAAATTAATTTCTCTCAATTTTCTGATGTAGGGAATCATGTTACCCTATTTTCCATATATTTTGTTTTTGGAGAAAATAATTTGAATAAAACTCAAATAACTCCAAATTGAAATAAATTCAAAAGAACTTTGAATTTAGTTCTTTAAAACTCCCAACTCATATTTCATATGTTTTGAAGAAGTCATTTTATCTTCGCTCGTGAAAATCATTGAGTTGCATAAAGTTTCAGAATTGGAAAATATTTTCAACACCCCTTGTCATTTAAATAAATGGAAGAAGTCATGCCATCTTCTCTCCAGGGTTTTGTGATGAAGAGTATTTGAATTCACGAAAATCATTAAAAGCAAAAATATAAGTTTGGGAAAGTCCTTTTATTCCCTCTCATTTAACTTTCAAAAAGTTTCGAATTCACTCACTTTCAGTCAATCAATCAAACAATCAATAAAAACTATCTATTTATTTATAACATTCCAAAATTTAGAATTTTGGGATGTTACAATTATGTGCAAGTCGGAACTATGTCGCTCGACTACATCAATACCAGTTTGAACGGCTATATTTGGTTCCAGTTATTCCTGGTGTAGTTAACACATGCCCTTTATTTCAGCTTTACACATTCTGATGTTTAAGCATTACCTACGTTCTATTCATTTCCAACAATACCAGTTTGAATTGCAATATTTGATGGCTGTTAATCCTGCTGTCTGTAACATTGCCTTCCATTTTATGTCTGCTTTAACAGCATGCTAAAACAAACACATTCAAGCTATCATTTGGAGATGATGTTGTTAACCTTTGCTCTATTTGTTTGATGTTAAGGTTAATGTACATATCATGCCTTTCCACTACTTATGCAGGACAACAACGGGAGTGGCCACCATTTTCCGCCGAGGTTAGCTTCATCCCTCAGCTTGTACTACCCCCGTTGTTCCATAATGTAGTGCATATAGATCCAGGCTTGGACACTTCTTAGCTTCTAATATTGACTTGTTGCTTGTAGGTACATATGCCCTTGGCAAGGATCCATGCATCGACCCTTTTTCTGTATGGGGCAATGAGATATGGATGAACAAGCATCAAGTGAGGGAACTGATAAGGATTATTAGCAAAAAGATGCGAATGGTGGCAAGCAAATTATTTGTTTATGCTCTATCCAACACAACAGTGAGCTATAGGATGGTAACTACAAACTATGCAGCCTTCTCTTTTTCCTGCCCATAATGAGTTGTTAGACAACAATGTCTGAATCTTTTTCATTCCCAGTGGTTCCCGGAGCAGTTCACTCAAGATTACCTCACAAAGTACATAATTGGTGGACACGCAATGAAGGTTAAAGTATTTCATCTAGACTACAATGAGCATCGAGAAGTCGTAATGAAGACAATGAAGGATGGACGGGCAGCCATCACAAGGGGTTGGCCTAGAGTCATGCACGCATTACGTGTGGAGGAGGGCACAATATGGGCATTCCGCTTCACCCTCTCCAGCAACCAGAATGTTTTTCGCCTCTCTCTTTACAGTCTTTAGTACAACTGTGGTTCATCATTCTTTACTTGGTGCTTCTGTAGTTCTTCAGTATATGTACCTGTGCATTGAATTATGCATTCATGGTTAAACCTATATTTTTAATAAACATGGTTGGATGAAATAAGTGATTGCCTACATTCAAATTCGAAACATGTGATTTTTAAATTAGGGATTAATTAGGGACTAAACTGCACACGGTTTGTGAAAGCGAAACGTTTGCGATAGACGTGGAGACCAGAAACGTTTCTAGGATCCACTACGTGTGCGATCAATCTCCACTGCACACACGACTTACTCTTGAAAACTGTTTGCGTTAGGCCACCTTGCGCAAATGTTTACCACATAAAAACTGTGTCTGATGGACAACCTTTGCCACACAGTTTCTTCTACACGCCGTGTGTGATGCATTCAATAACGCAAATGATAAAGTTGTTAATATCATGTGCAATGGCAACACTATCACAAACGATTTAACGGGAAAAAATGTGTGATGTACCTGTGAAAGAAAATGTTTTCCTTGGAGTGACTGTGTGGGATGTACATACGAACGGAAACGTTTAGCCGGGACTGACTGTGTGGGATGTACTTGCGACCGGAAACAATTTCGCATGTACAATTGTATTTTTTTAGCTCTACTGTACGTATTTCCATATTTGAGCGCTCGTCGGTCGCACACGACCTCATTTTGTGGAGCGTGTGTGCCATGAGGGCATATCCCCGATGGTTTCTGGGTCATGTGGGAAGGACCCCCCTATCGCCCACACTCCCTTGGCAACGGTTCCAAATGCTGTCGTGGAAAGGGGTTAAAAACCGTTTGTATAGCACCGACGCGTACCAGTGTAACACCCTCGGTGCTTCATCTAAAGTTGACCCTTGTTTGAGTTTTCCTAATGCCTCCCATGCCTATTGTTCTTTGGTGCTCTTTCCTCTTACTTTCAGCTCATAAACATAAAAGTTATTTGTTCCTTCTCCATAGTTAGTACACATTACATGGTTGTATTCTTATGTTTCCAGGATTTTTTGATTGTCTAAAATTGGTCACTAGTTTGTGAGTCTTTATTCGCTTTCTTCTCATGGCATCTTCCATGTTATTCAAATAAATGGAGGCATAATTATCTTTGGTACTTGGACATGATTCACACAATTTATGTTTGTGCCAAGATTAATTGCGATGCGGGTATTAGTGGTGGAATTTCAAATTCGCAATTGTGGTTATAGTGATGCACATATTATTGATGCAGGTTTCGACCTCATAAGAACTAATCAGTAGTTCAATACATTATGCTAAACAAGTTTTGTCGCAAGCTATGGTAGACACTGTTTTACCTATATCTATATGACGAGTAATCTCCCCATCAGGTTACAACTACGGTAATTAAGGGTAGCCCCGTGGACAAGGCTTCTCTAAGGGTTCTCCGTAATTCCCACCGCAAAAGCTAGGAGTAAAAAAATTTACTATCACCTCGAATTACCTTCATGTCCTATCCCTTACAAAGACAGTAATACAGTTCGTGGCCTTCGGCGATAATTCTGAGTGGGGCCCCTTCACAACATTCACGAAGTTTAATAAACTAAGATTCAACAGAGGATCACATATCCAATATAACTTTTTAGATCACATGCATACCAAGGTTCATCCATATCCCACAGAACCAAGGGGTCTAGTCGCACATGGAGACAACAAGCACCATAAGAGTGGTAATTGTAAACATGGATGAATCATAGATGAACACACAAGACAATCCTTTAGGGTCATGATGTTACAATGAGATGGAGATGGATGTGGATGATGATGATGATGATGATGATGACAGCGGTGATGGTGTTGACGTCTCCTTGCGCGCGGTGATGAAGATGGTGATCTCCTCCTTGTCGATCCCTCCTCTAGATGACTCTGGCATATGTTTGCTCCATAATTCATTTTAGATTCCAAAAAAAATCTCCAAAAAGCCAAGCTTCATTTTGAGCTCCAGAGAATTTCTATCTCTTCTGCTGTTATTTTAGGTCCAGAATTTTAGCTGCCGGCGATTTCCCTCTCTTGGTATAACTCACATTTTAAGAGAGAAAAGGCCTTAGAATTGCACCATAATGTGAAATGTAACATCGAAATAAGGTAAATTAGACAAATAATGATACAAAATGGACGTATCAGCTATGTAGAAGAAGAGGAAGAGAGGTAGCCGCTATCAGGCACTTACGTTATAGTACCCCTGGCACCTTTGCTAGACACCGCGAGCACCCCACTGTAACATTCCAGCACTTGTAACGCCCCATTTTCATATCAATCTAGAACATGGTGTAGAGTATTATGCTACCATGGCAGCTTGAACCTGTATAAAAATCCCCGTGTCTTTTGCCTCGCTTACTCAAAGAATCCAGAGCGTTCTAACCCCTGACCGAACACAAAATTACATGATACCCCCTTGATCCGTGGTGTCCTGAGTTTACACTCTGATGATTCCCATCTACACATAGTGTTCTTTCATGATAGTAGCTTGTTACAGTTAAAGATCACTCTTCATAATTTTATTCGATATGTAATTATGATCCATTCACATTACTATTATCTATTGTGTACATGTGATCATGATGAATATACAAATACATCCATTTTTGTGAAGTTTGAGAAGCTAATTAGTCAGTTTTGCAAATAGTTTAAGGAGTTTTGTTACCAATTGGATGTCCAATTGGCATTCGAAATTGTGCATAATTGGCATCCAATTCTTGATAACTATTTTTCACAGACAAAGTTACAATTATGAGAGATAAATATTTCTCCAGATGAAATTATTCTGTTTTCAGTATTTATCCTTCGTATTTAGGATGAGTGTAACTTTTTTCAGCCAAACAATAGAGTGTGATGTTTCAATTTTTCAATAAATATGCTATTGGTGGATCCAATGTTTTCAATTGCTCAAAAAGGATAGGGGCACTAAGAAATTGCAGTTTATTTCAAACATTGGAATGTGGTGCTCTTTCCATCCATTTGTATGTACTTACATTGTTAGTGATGTTATATGTCATCTCAATTTTATATGAACCTTCATCGTTATAATTCCTAATGAGGATCTTATTGATGGAATATAGTTCCTTTTATTCTCAGGGTAAGCACAAGAAAATCATATTTGGATAAAGTTATAATATTATGTATCTCTGGTCCCTATGATTTCTCACCGAACAATATTGTTCAACATAGGTATCTCTACAAAGGTGCTAGCTTGAGGTATTAGCTTACTAGGAGGTAGGGCTGGACCAAAAGCTCGTAGCTCGCGAGCTTAATGACCGCTCGATAGTTCGACTCACTACTGAAAAAGGCTTTTTCCCTGCTTTATATATAAAGCAAACCAACCGAGCCAATCATCCAACAAAGGTTCACACCACACACACACACGCGAAGAGTCAACACAAACATAGAGTATTGAAAGGGGGTTAATGCTGAGGGCACAGCTCAACAAGCCCTGAAATCAGAAAAAAAAGGCAGCACATGCAAGATCCCAAGGGGCGGGGCAAGGGTCCAGCTCCTCAGGAAGGCCGCAGGCCTAGTCGGGCTCCAGGGCGGGGGCGGGGGCGGAAGAGGAGGCGCCACTCGGAAGGCCATCGCACGAAGGTAGGCGAGGAGGGTGTCGATGGCGTCCCGATCCTGGGGGCGGCTAAGCGGCCGCCAGAGCTACAAGTAACCAGACAGTTTGAAGATCGCGTCAGTCGCACGTCGAAGAGGCGTTCTTGTATGACAAGCTTCTTGTGGATGGTCCAAAGCGGCCAGGCAAGGACCCCAACGCACAGCCACCTAATGTGGTGGTGGCGGGGGACAGAGGCGTGGATTTCCGCCAGCAAGCCCGGGAAGTTGGCGTTACACCAACGACCATCGACCGAATCCCGGAAGAAGGTCCACAAGAATTGGGCCATAACGCATGAGAAGAAGATGTGGTTGGCGTCCTTCACCATGCCACATAGGGGACACATCCCATCTCGCGGGCCATTGCGCTTGAGGACCTCAACCCCAAAGGGGAGGCGGCCACGAATCCACTACCACATGAAGACCCGGATCTTCAACGGAAGGCGGATGTCCCAAATCAATCTAAACGGCTTAGGAGCCGAGGAGGGTGCAATGGCTGGATATAAGGACTTCATGGAGAAACGTCCCGAGGGCTCCAAACGCCACGACATGGAGTCGGGCAAGCCATCCACGTCTAACGGTTGGAGAGCGATGGACTGGAGGAGGGTATCCCTTGCGGCCACCTCGAGAGGGCCGAAGGGGCGCTGGAAAGCGAGCCGCCCTACGTCAATAAGTGTCTTCTCGATGGAGACCTGAGGGTCAACCACGATGGAGAATAACTCCAGGAAACAAGCGGCAAGGGGGGAGTCCCCCAACCAATAGTCGAACCAAAACAATGTTGCGGATCCAAAGCTCACCGAGATGGAGGTACCAATTCAGAGGACAGGAAGGAGGTGAATCACTGCCTGCCAAAATTGGGATCCGCCCGTGCGCTGGCAAAAGGCGAGGGGCTGATCATGGAGGTATTTATTTCGAATGAGGGTTAACCATAGTCCCCCCTCCCCATTGTTGATCGTCCATAGCCAGTGCGTCAGGAGAGCGTTGTTCCACACATGAGTCCTTATGATGTCAAGAGTATTAATTTACGATTCAGGTATTATATATATGAAGTATACATCTCTATATCTGATAAAGGGCATTCGAAGAAACATAAAGACACACATTTTCAGACTTCACAAGATGGGACATACAACTTTAACACATAGAATGGTACAAATTATTTATTAGTTCCTTATGTTGAACTCATGTTGGAGACAAAATCACATCAATGGCACACCACTCCTGACCATTGTAGCTAAGAGTACGAAAGAAATCAAAGTGCGAAAGACGATGGTAATTGCTACACAAAACATGTAACAATATGTGCATTACAAATTATTTTTATGATCAATTCCTAAGGAGTTCACACATGGGATAGCAATCTAATTGATATATTCGCATGCTAGCAAGAACAACCATGACTGAAACAAGATATATCTATAGCTTCAAAAATTGCAAACTCTAATGGAATCTGTACACTTGATCATAAAATGGTATTGGCTTTAAAGTATTGTTTAGATGTTTCAGATAAGGCTTATTTCCCCACTCTTGAACTTTGCTAGTTGTTTGCATTTCAACCTGGGTGCTTTAATCCTTGGAGGGATGGTGGCTGAGCTACAAGATTGAACTCGGAAGTACTTAAATGAGTGGAAGAAGTACCCTACTCTCTTCGGGATCTTGTTTTTCCTTTGTTCCTGAACCTCTTTCTTAAAATACTATGTGTACGGTTTACACTTTAGACTGGATATGTGATCACTATACCTTCACGTGTTTTCCTCCTAGGGATAGAGGGTGATGGTTTCTTTGGAGACATGTTTTTCCTATATTTCTCTCATGCCATGTAGTTGTGTACAACATGCAGAATTTGGATACTAAATTAGTTAAATAACAATAGGGCTGTCCACTTTTCTTTTCTTGATAAAATGACCTATAGAATTTTTGGTTTTCTTGATATGAGTGTTATATAATCATCTTTTATCACATTTTGCCATGTGTAATAATGCAGCTCGTGTTCGAAGTACCTTATGTTCCAATTAATTATCACTTAGGTGGCTCTTTATCCCTGTTTTGTAATTTTCCAAGTTTACTTATTTACTTAAGAGTTTTTTTTTCTAATTTCATATTATTTTTTTGCTCATAAATTCTTATTACCATATACTTTTCCACTATAAATGCACAGGTTGATATGTATATTGTTCTAAAATTAAAAAAGGCTAGTGTACATATTATGTACCAGTTTTGGGTATGGGTAATAAATGTAAGTAGAAGAGATCTTTAGGCATGTGCCCTAAATTAAGAGCAGAGGACAATAGGACAGATTTGGTGATTATGTGGCCTCATTATCATTGATTGTAGAATGGTTTCCGCATGCACCAGGTGTCATCATTATTTTCTCCTCTAAGGTACTCCATATGTTGCACCACTCATTATTTATACCACAAAGCTGAAACGCTTTGTCCAACATTTCAAGCTTGTTCTTAGAGAGTTTTTGTTTCATTATATGCGTAGGCACTAAAAGTAAGTTGGGAAGAGGAAGAAAGAGATAACTCAAGAGCACTGGGAATGGGAACATGAAGGAAACCCCTGCTTGTTTGTTTGCCCCTCTAATGTTTGAGGTGCAAATAGTTTGCATGGATCCTTTCCTGATGCCTCCCATTCCTACTGTTCTTGTGCACTCCTTCCTCTTCCTTTTGTCTTATAAGATAGCTCTGATGGAGAAACCATATACATGTGTCCACATATTTAGATAACATAAGACCTCTAAGGAGAGCTCGGAAGAGGAGAATAGAGGACCTTAGAGTAGTGGGAATGGGAACATGGAGGAAAGCCTAACTTGCTCAGTTTTCACCTCTAGTATTTGAGGTGAGAATTTGGTTTGGTGTTTCCCAATGCCTCCCATTCCTATTGTTCTAAAGCACTCCTTCCTCTTCCCTTTTTGGCTCACTTGGTTACATTAGCTTTGAAACCAACTATATGTTACATATTCAATGTGAAATCTCTAAAGCAAGCTAGGAAGAGGAACAAAGAGAGGGCCTAAGAGCAATGGGAATGAGAACATAGAGGGCCTAAGTTATCAGTTCTCCACCTCTTGTTCTGAGGCGGAGATCTCATTTGGTATTTCCCAATGCCTCTCATTCCTATTGTTCTTAAGCCCTCCTTCCTCTACCTTTTTGTTTTCTCAATATTTTAGCAGAAAAACTGAACATATATGTGGATATATTCAAATGCTATGAGATGTCCATTATAGATGTGAAGAGGAATAAAATAGGATATAAGAGAAGTGGGCCTAGGAACATGATGGAAGGCTAAAGCCCTTGTTCTTCGTCTAACAATTGAGGAGGCTTTGGTTTTATTTTTTTGTGGGTCGTTACATGCCTATTGTTCTTCGATACACATTCCTCTTCCTTTTGTATCACACAACATAAAAATATTCATAGTATAACATGATTTGGTGAAGTTCTTACACCGTGCATAGCATGAGAGTTAATTTCCGTGATTTTGGCATGCGTTAATCCATCGATAAGATAAGATGCCCGATTGTTCAGTAATTTATACTTTATAATTTAGTATCACGGTTTATGTTTCAGATTCCGCTAGCAGAACCAAACACATGTTTAGCTCCAGATGATTCTGATATGATTTCTTATCATCCCAAAACAATTAACTATATACACCAAGTTCCATCTAGTTGAACTCAAACAACTTGATGGAACTAGTGGAGAATATATACCATCCAAAACAATACACCATTGAAAAAAAGTGCATGTAGTCATAGAAATGTATACTAGCACATTTTCAAATTTAGCAAGATGATACACAACTTCAAAACATACAATGGTACATATTCTCCACTAGTTCCATCCTGTTGAACTCAATCTTGACATGAATGGAATCAATGAAACACCATCCTAACCACTGATGCTAAGATTAGGAGCAGAAGTCAGAGTGAGAAAGATGGCAATTAGAGAACATAACATGTAACATTGTATGCATTGATGCATTGAAGATCAATTTTAGCATCAGTTGGCATCCACCTTGTAAAATGATCTGAATCAGATAAACTATTCCTATAGATTTCACACATGGGAATCGCAAACTAATACACTTACTAGCAAGAAATAACATGGAACGGTTTATCTGCAGCTTAGAAAACTCTAAACAATTTATCACAAAACGATGTTATTTTTTTGACATGATGTTTAGACGTGTGACTTATTTCCCTCACTCTTGAACCTTAGTGGGTGATTTGATCCGTGGGATGGTAGCCAAGCCACAAGCTTGTAACTATGAAGTACTTTGTGTATGGAAGAAGTACCGAGCTCTCTTCAGGATCTCGTCCTTCCTTTGTGCATGAACCTTGTGCCGAAAATACTAGATGGTTCAACATGTTGCCCGGCTGACCCATGTTGAATTGATGTGTATAGTGAGTTCATACGAGTATGTGACTAGTATTCTTCCAGCAAGGGATTGTGGTTGATGATTTCTGTTTTCCTATATTCTCCCTTCCATGTATTTGTGTACAACCTACATAATTTGGATGCTACATTACTTACAGAATAATAAGCATGTATTAATTTTCCTCTAGAAAATGAAATGTACACCCATTCAAGTTTCGTTGTTATGAAATCTTCTTAATCATGGACTAATCACATTATCATATGCTCTAGTGTATCTAGTATATGAAGTCCATGTGAAGCAATTGTAATTGGAATATTAAATTTGTTTGATTCATATTATTCTTATTTTTTATACCATAACACTTATTTCTATATGTATGCACAATTTGATAATGATATGATATACCAGCTTTCGGATGTTGGTAAGCAGGAGATCTCCATGCATGTGCTATAAATTAACAGTACATAGCCATAAGACAACGCCAGTGATTGTGTGGCCCCATTTTCATTGATTGTGGAATGGTTCCCCATGCACCAAGGTCTTCATTACTTGCTCTCCCTAATGTTCACTACAGAGTGGCCTACAATCTATATATAGCGCAAAGCTGAAACACATTGTCCAACAATTCAAGCTTGGTTTTTACTTATTTGAGAATTTTGTACGCACTAAGAGCAAGCCGTGAAGCGGAATAAAGAGAGACCTTAAGAGTGCTAGGAATGAGAACATGGATAAAGGCCAAACTTATTTGTTTTCACCCGTGCCAGAGGTGCAAATATTATGGTTGGTATTTTTCTTCATGCCTCCCATTCCTATGGTTCTTGAGCACTCCTTCCTCTTCATCTTGGCATGCGAAATAGCTTAGCAGAGAATTATGAATATATGTGCATACACTTTAAATAATTTGAGATATAGAAGGCAAGTCGGGAAGAGGAAAAATAGAGGGCCTTAGAGTAGTGGGAATGGGAACATGGAGGAAATCGTAACTTGCTCGGTTTTCACCTCTAGTGTTGGAGGTGAGAATTTAGTTTGATGTTTCCCGATGCCTCCCATTCCTATTATTCTAAAGTACTCCTTCCTCTACTTCTGTTGGCTTGCTTGGTTGCTTTATTTTTGAAACCAAATACATGTGTGCACATATTCAATCTGAGATCTGAAAAACAAGCTAGGAAGAGGAAGAAAGAGAAGGCCTGAGAGCAACGTGAATGAGAAGATTGAGGAAAGCCTAAATTATTGGTTCTTCACCTCTTGTGTTGAGGTGGAAATCCAGTTTGGTTTTTCCTAATGCCCCTCATACCTATTGTTCTTTCACGCTCCTTCCTCTTACTTTTTGCTTATTAAATAGTGTAGCAGAAAAACTAAACATATATATTGATAAATTCATTTGATATGAGATGTCGATGGTAAGACAGGAAGAGGAAGGGAAGATGAGCTAAGAGAGTGGGCATGAGCACATGATGGATGGCTAAAGCCTTTGGTCCTTGTCTAACACCGGAGGAGGCTTTCGTTTGAGTTTTTATCGTGTCTCCCATGCCTATAGTTCTTTCACGCTCCTTCCTCTTACTTTTGGATCACACAACATAAAAATATTTCATAGTTAACATGATTTGGTTGAAGTTCATACGCCCCGCATAATTGGAGGGTTATTTTCTGTGATTTTGGCGTGCCTTAATTCATAGTAAGATAAGAGGATGACTTGCTAGCTAGTGTTTACTTATAATCTATTATTATAATTTATGTTTGAGATTCTACCGGCTGAAACAAACACATGTTGCTCCAGATTATTCTGCATGTGAGTCTATATCATGCTAAGACAATTTTTTATATCTAAAATATACATCTATATCTGAAAAATCCATGTACTCATAAAAACACACACTAGCACATTTTTAGTTTAGCAAGATGAGACACACAATTTTAACACAAACAATGACACGTGAATTATATCAGTGACACACCACTGTTGACCAGCAAAGCTATGAATGGGTACAGAAATCAGAGTGAGAGAGCCTTAGAGTAGTGGGAATGGATGGAAACATGGAGGGAATCCTAACTTCTCGGTTTTCACCTCTAGAGTTGGAGGCGAGAATTCATTTTTGTGTTTCCCGATGTCTCCCGTTCCTATTATTCTTAAGCACTCATTCCTTTTCGTTTTGTCTCGCTTTATATCTTTAGCGTAGAAACCATATATATGTACTCATACTCGATGTGGGATTTCAAAAGTGAGCAAGGAAGAGAGAGAAAGAGAGGGCCTAAGATACTGTGAGTCAGAGCATAGAGGAGGCCTAAATTATTTTTCTTTGATACATCTCTGTCGTATCTACTTTTCCTAACGCTTTTCCTCTTATTTTGGACTCTAATTTGCATGATTTGAATGAAACTAACCCGGACTGTCGTTGTTTTCAGCAGAACTACCATCGTGTCATTTTTGTGCAGAAATAAAAGTTATCGGATTCGAACGAAACTTTGCAAGGAATTTTTATATGAATAAAGATAATTTTGGATCCAAGAACCACCAGAGGGGGCACCTGGGTGGGCACAACCCACCAGGGCGCGCCACCCCCTCCAGGCACGCCCAGGTGGGTTGTCCCCACCTGGTGGCCCCGCAGACCCTGAAACCGACACTATAAAATCCTATTTTTCCAGAAAAAATCACGGAGGAAGAATTATCTCGTTTCGCGATACGGAGCCGCCGTCACCTCCTGTTCTTCATTGGGAGGCCAGATCTGGAGTCCGTTTGGGGCTCCGGAGAGGGGGGTCTTCTGTCTTCGTCATCACTAACCCTCCTCCATCGCCAATTCCATGATGCTCTCCACCGGGAGTGAGTAATTCCTTAGTAGGCTCGCTGGTCGGTGAGGAGTTGGATGAGATTCATCATGTAATCGAGTTAGTTTTGTCAGGACTTGATCCCTAGTATCCACTATGTTCTGAAATTGATGTTGCTATGACTTTGTCATGCTTAATGCTTGTCACTTTGGGCCCGGGTGCCATGATTTCAGATCTGAACTGTTTAAGTTATCACCTTTATATCTATGTTCTAGATCCGATCTTGCAAGTTATAGTCACCTACTACGTGTTATGATCCGGTAACCCCGGAGTGACAATAATCGGGACACTTCCTGGTGATGACCGTAGTTTGAGGAGTTCATGTATTCACCGTGTGTTAATGCTTTGTTCTGGTTCTCTATTAAAAGGAGGCCTTAATATCCCTTAGTTTCCAATAGGACTCCGCTGCCACGGGAGGGTAGGACAAAAGATGGCATGCAAGTTCTTTCCACAAGCACGTATGACTATTTATGGAATACATGCCTACATTATATTTATGAACTGGAGCTAGTGTCGTATCGCCCTAGGTTATGACTGTTATATGATGAATATCATCCAGCAAATCGTCGATCCAATGCGTACGATTTTCCTACATATTGATCTTGCTAAGTTACTACTGCTGCTGTTACTATTGTCACTGCTACAAAACAATTACTATCACTGCTACCGTTACTGTTGCTGCTACCACCACTATCAAATCTGTCATATTACTGTTCTACTGATCAATTTGTTGTAGATAATTAATCTCTAGGTGTGGTTGACAACTCAACTGCTAATACTTGCAAATATTGTTTTCTCCCCTTGTGTCGAATCTATAAATTTGGGTTGCATACTCTACCCTCGAAAACTGTTGAGATCCCCTATACTTGTGGGTTATCAGTCTTTACCTCTTGAGCTAGAGGTGGAAATTTGGTTTGGTGCTCCCTGAAGCATCCTATCCCTGTCCTTCTTAACCGCTTCTTATTCTTCCCATTAGCTTGATAAATTGACATAATAGGAAAACTGAACATACGCATGCATGTATTCAGATGGCATGCAATGTCGAATATGAGTCAAGAAGAGGAAGTATAAGTCCAAAGAGCGGTAGACATGGGAACATGATGCAAGGCTAACACCCTCAGTGCTTCATCTAAAGTTGGAGGAGACACTTGTTTGAGTTTTCCTAATGCCTCCCATGCCTATTGTTCTTTGGTGCTCTTTCCTCTTACTTTCAGCTCACAAACATAAAAAGTATTTGTTCCTTCTCCATAGTTAGTAAACATTACATGGTTGTATTCTTATGTTTCTAGGATTTTCTGATTGTCTAAAATTGGTTACCAGTTTTTGAGTCTTTATTTGCTTTCTTCTCATGGCATCTTCCATGTTATTCAAATAAATGGAGGCATAATTATCTTCGGTACGTGGACATGATTCACACAATTTATGTTTGTGCCAAGATTAGTTGCGATGTGGGTATTAGTGGTGGAATTTCAAATTCACAATTGTGATTACAGTGATGCACATATTATTGATGCAGGTTTCGACCTCATAAGAACTAATCAGTAGTTCAATACATTAGGCTAAACAAGTTCTGTGGCAAGCAATGGTAGACACGGTTTTTCCTATATCTATATGAAGAGTAATCTCCCCCTCGGGTTAGAACTACGGTAATTAAGGGTAGCCCCGTGGACGAGGCTTCTCTAAGGGTTCTCCATAATTCCCCTATCAACTGAAAAAGCTAGGAGTAAAAGATTTTACTATCACCTCGAATTACCTTCATGTCCTATCCTTTACAAAGACGGTAATACACTTCGTGGCCTTCGGCAATAATTCTGAGTTGGGCCCCTTCACAACATTCATGAAGTTTAATAAACTAAGATTCAATAGAGGATCTCATATCCAATATAACTTTTCAGATCCTATACATACCAAGGTTCATCCATATCTCAGAGAACCAAGGGGTCTAGTCGCACATGGAGACAACAAGCATCATAAGAGTGGTAATGGTAAGCATGGATGAATCACATATGTAACACACAAGATAATCCTTTAGGGTTCGTGATGTTAAAATGAGATGGATATGGATGTGGATGATGATGATGATGACAACGGTGATGATGTTGACGTCTCCTTGCGCGTGGTCATGAAGACGGTGATCTCCTCCTTGTCAATCCCTCCTCTAGATGACTCTGGCATATCTTTGCTCCATAATTCATTATATATTCCAAAATAATTCTCCAAAAAGCCAAGCTTAATTTTGACCTCCAGAGAATTGCTATCTCTTCTGCTGTTACTTTAGGTCCAGAATTTCAGCTGCCGGCGATTTCCCTCTCTTGGTATAACTTGCATTTTAAGAGGGAAAAGGCATTAGAATTGGACCATAATGGGAAATATAACATTGAAATAAGGTAAATTAGAGAAATAATGATACAAAATGGACGTATCAGCTATGTAGAAGAAGAGGAAGAGAGATAACCGCTATCAGGCACTTACGTTAGTACCCCTGGCACCTTAGCTAGACACCACGAGCACCCGACTGTAACACTCAAGTACTTGTAACGCCCCCATTTGCATATCAATCTAGAACATGACGTAGAGTATTATGCTACCAATGGCAGCTTAAACCTGTATAAAAATCCCAGTGTCCTTTGCCTCGCTTACTCAAAGAATTCATAGTGTTCTAACCCCTGTACGAACACAAAAGTACATGATACCCCCTTGATCTGTGGTGTATTGAGTTTACACTCTGACGATTCCCATCTACACATAAAGTTATAATATCATGTATCACTGGTCCCTATGATTTATCATCGAACAACATGGTTCAACATAGGTATCTTTACAAAGGTTCTAGCTTGAGGTATTAGCTTACTAGGAGGTAGGGCTGGACCAAAAGCTCGTAGCTCGCGAGCTTAATGAGCACTCGATAGCTCGACTCATTACCGAAAAAGGCTTTACCCTCGCTTTATATATAAAGCAAAACACCCGAGCTAATCATCCAACAAAGGTTCACACCACACATACGCGCGAGGAGTCAACACAAACATAGAGTATTGAAAGGGGGTTAATGCTGAGGGCACAACTCAACAAGCCCTGAAAAAAGAAAAAAAACAGGCACAACTTGCAAGATCCCAGGGGGCGGGGCAAGGTTCCAGCTCCTCAGGAAGTTTTTAGGCCTAGTCGGGCTCCGGGGGTGGGGGCGGAAGAGGAGGCGCCACTCGGAAGGCCATCGCGCGAAGGTCGGAGAGGAGGGTGTCAATGGCGTCCCGATCCTGGGGGCGGCTAAGCGGCCGCTAGAGCTGCAAGTAACCATACAGTTTGAAGATCGCGTCAGTCACACGTCGAAGAGGCGTTCTTTGTATGACAAGCTTATTGTGGATGGTCCAAAGCGCCGAGGCAAGGACCCCAACACACAACCACCTAATGTGGCGGTGGCGGGGGGCGGAGGCATGGATTTCTTCTAGCAAGTCCAGGAAGTTGGTGTTACACCAAAGACCATTGACCATATTGCGGCAGCAGGTCCACAGGAATTTGGCCGTAATGGAGGAGAAGAAGATGTGGTTGGTGTCCTCCGTCGTGCCACACAGGGGACACATCCCATCTCCCTGGTCATTGTGTTTGAGGACCTCAACCCCAGAGGAGAGGCGGCCAGGAATCCACTGCCACATGAAGATTCAGATCTTGAGCGGAAGGCGGATGTCCCAAATCAAGCTAAATGGCTCAGGAGCCGAGGAGGGGGCAATGGCTTGATATAAGGACTTCATGGAGAAATGTCCCGAGGGCTCCAAACGCCACGACACGGAGTCGGGCAAGCCATCCAAGTATAATGGTTGGAGAGCGATGGAATGGAGGAGGGTATCCCATGCAGCCACATCGAGAGGGCCAAAGGGGCGCCGGAAAGCGAGCCGCCCTAAGTTAATAAGGGCCATCGACAAAGACCAGAGGGTCAACCGTGATGGAGAATAACTCCAGGAAACAAGAGGCAAGGGGGAGTCCCCCAACCAACGGTCGAACCAGAACAACGTCGCAGATCCAGAGCCCATCGAGATGGAGGTACCAATTCGAAGGACAGGAAGGAGCTGAATCACTGCTCGCCAAAATTGGGATCCGCCGGTGCACTGGCAGAAGGCGAGGGGCTGGCCGCGGAGGTATTTATTTCGAATGAGGGTTAACCAGAGTCCCCCCTCCCCATTGGCGATCCTCCATAGCCAGCATGTCAGGAGAGCGATGTTCATGCGCATGGAGGATAGGATCCCAAGGCCACCCTTGTTATTGGGTTTGCAGATGTCAGGCCAACTCACGATATGGTATTTTTGTTTCTCCCCCTCGCCAGCCCAGAAGAACCGAGACTGGTATTTGGCAATCTCCTGATGCAGGATCTCATGTAAGCTATAGAAGATCATGAGGAACTATAGGAGGCTGGACAGCGAGGAGTTAATGAGGATTGCTCTGGCTGCCTTCAAAAGGCACCTGCCCCGCCATGGTTCGACCCGGTGCTGCATCCTAGTGACCGTTGGGCGGAGGTCGGTAACTGTCAGTCTAGAGTCACTAATGGGGATCCCTAGGTAGGTGGTGGGGAAAGAGCCCAGCTGATAGTTCAAATGGCCGGCCATGGCCCGGGCCTCCTCAAGAGAGTAGCCAAGGATCATCACTTCGCTCTTATCGAAGTTGATCGTGAGACCCGCATTTGTTGGAAGCAGAGGAGGAGGTGAAGGAAATATGCCCTAGAGGAAATAATAAAGTTGTTATTTTATATTTCCTTATTCATGATAAAGGTTTATTATTCATGCTAGAATTGTATTGATTGGAAACTTAAATACATGTGTGGATAGATAAACAAATACCATGTCCCTAGTAAGCCTCTACTAGACTAGCTTGTTGATCAAAGATGCTTAAGGTGTCCTAACCACAGACATGTGTTGTTGATACGTCTCCAACGTATATATAATTTTTTATTGTTGCATGTTGTTATATTAGCATTCTTCGATGTTTTATAATCATTTTATATCATTTTTTTGGTACTAACCTATTTACATAGTGCCCAGTGCTAGTTGTTGTTTTTTGCTTTTTTTTACATCGCAGGAAATCAATACCAAAAGGAGTCCAAACACAGCGAAACTTTTTGTGGAATTTTTATGGACCAGAAGACACACAATGGGCTGGAGAATCACCTAGGGGGTGCCCCGAGGGGGGCACAACCCACCAAGGCTTGCCTGGGCCCCCAGGCACGCCCAGGTGGGTTGTGCCCACCTCGGTGGCCTCCCGCACCGCTTCTTTGCTCTATAAATACCCCAATATTCCAGAAACCCTAGGGGAGTCGACGAAAATCAATTCCAGTTGCCGCAAGTTCCAGAAACACCAGATCCAATCTAGACACCATCATGGAGGGGTTCATCATCCTCATTGGTGCCTCTCCGATGATACGTGAGTAGTCTTTTGTATACCTTCGGGTCCGTAGTTAGTAGCTAGATGGCTTCCTCTCTCTCTTTCGATTCTCAATACAATGGTTTCTTGGAGATCCATATGATGTAACTCTTTTTTCGGTGTGTTTGTTGGGATCCGGTGAACTTTGAGTTTATGATCACATATATGTTTTTATCCATGTTATTTGAGTCTTTTGATCTCTTATATGCATGATTACTTATAGCCTCATATTTCTTCTCCAATATTTGTTTTTTTTTGGCCAACTTGGTCTATTTATCTTGCAATGGGAAGAGGTGCTTTCTGATGGGTTCGATCTTACGATGCTTGATCCCAGTGACAGAAGGGGAACCGACACGTATGTATCGTTGCTATTAAGGATAACAAGATGGGGTCTATTTCTACATAAATAGATCTTGCATACATCATGTCATCGTTCTTATTGCATTACTCCGTTTCTCCATGAATTTAATACACTAGATGCATGCTGGATAGCGGTCGATGTGTGGAGTAATAGTAGTAGATGCAGGCAAGAGTCGGTCTACTAATCTTGGACATGATGCCTATATAATGATCATTGCCTGGATATCATCATGATTATTTGAAGTTCCATCAATTGCACAACAGTAATTTGTTTACCCACCATTTGCAATTTTATCGAGAGAAGCCACTAGTGAAACCTACGGCCCCCGGATCTCTTCTTTATTATATTTGCCTTCGCGATCTATTTTTATTTGCTCTTATTTTCAGATCTATTAATCCAAAAACCCAAAAGTACCTTGCTGCAATTTTTATTTATTTTATCTCGCGTTCCCGCGAGATCCATTTATCCAATCTACTACAATTTTAGCTATCTTTTTACCCGTGAGGGACTGACAACCCCTCTCTTACGTCGGGTTGCAAGTATTTGTTCCTTGTGTACAAGAATTGTTTACGTGGTGTAGCATGGTTCTCCTACTGGTTCGATAACCTTGGTCTCATCACTGAGGGAAATACCTACCATTGTTGTGCTGCATCATCCCTTCCTCTTTGGGGAAATACCGACGTAGTTCAAGCAAACATCAAAAGTAATTTCTGGCGCCGCTGCCAAGGAGACATCATCAACATCTACCAGGTTCCTAAACACAAATCTCATCTCCTTGCAATTTACATTATTTGCCATTTGCCTCTCGTTTTCCTCTCCCCACTTCACAAAAATTTTCTGTTTTATTCGCCCTTTTTTTTGTTCACCGTTTTCTCGTCAGATCTGTTTTTGAGTGTAATCTTGTTGCGTAGTCACAATGACTCAAGAGAACACCAAGTTGTGTGATTTATCCAATACCAACAACAATGATTTTATTAGCACTCCGATTGCTCCTCCCGCCACTAGTGCGGAGTCTTGCGATATTAATGCCGCTTTGCTGAATCTTGTTATGAAAGATCAATTTTCCAGTACTCCTAATGAGGATGTCACGTCCCATCTTTACACATTCGTGGAATTATGCGATATGGAAAAGAAAAAATATGTGGACAATGATGTTGTGAAGTTGAAATTATTCTCGTTTTCTTTGCGAGATCATGCAAAAAAATTGGTTTTCTTCGTTGCCTCGCAATAGTATTGATTCTTGGGATAAGTGCAAAGATGCTTTTATTACTAAAAATTTTCCACCCACAAAAATTATTTCCCTTAGAACCCAAATCATGAATTTCAAGCAACTTGAACATGAGCATGTGGCGCAATCTTGGGAAAGGATGAAAATGATGCTAAGGAATTGCCCAACTCATGGGTTAAATCTTTGGATGATTGTGGGTGTACAAAAGTAGGGGCCTTTTCTGTACCCCTTTACTTGTGCACGGGCAGTCGTAGCCACACCCGCGGCCATGCTTGGCGAAGCAGAGGAAGCAAAGACACAAGGCTGCCGAGGCAGCACTCAAGCCAGAAGCATGAAGAGCAAAGGGATAGGATGGGGTTCCCCCGGCAAGAGCCTTGCCGGGCGGCCTATATAGCCCAGGCAAGAGCCTTGCCGGGGCAATTTTCCCAACACCAGCGGGGCCACCAACCTTGAGCCTAAGAATTCCGACACCATCGACAATGTCAGGACCAAGGCTCAAGAGCGCCTGCATGGTGGCATGTAGATCTTTGTGAAGACCAAAGGCCTGCAAAACTAGATGAGAACCAGAAGACGAAGACCCTCGGCAAGATTCTTGCCGAGACGCCCACGAGACCACGGCAAGGCCCATGCCGGGCCCCTGGCAAAACCCTTTCTAGGGACGTCTGCAAGGCCGAAGCCAGGCCCGCACCTACCAGAGTTTCGCTACTCCACACCCGTTCCAACGTGGCGGCCAGCCCGCCACCTAGGCAAGCCCATGCGTGGCAGGATGCAGCTTCTGGGCAAACTAGCCAAGCACCTGCATGGTGGCATGCAGACCTTCGTGAAGACCCTGCCACTGCACCAGCTCAGCAGCCAACCAGCCAGCGTGGCACTGCATGCCTTGTCAGCTTGGACGCAGGTCAGAGCGAGGCGAGGCAGCGACAGACGGGACGAGCCTCTTTTCCGTCCCCGATAAAGCAAGAGGGCACGTCGGCAGCGCATTAAATGTGTTTTGTCCTACGGTGCCAGGCGATAGACTTGTACTTTGTACATACTTTACACCTCTTGTGTGCCACTGTGGCAACCCCATTGACATATAAAAGGAGGCTCGAGGCGTACTGAGGAAGGATTCGAACTTTTTGGGACTGAGCATGCACCGCATCTAGTTTAAGAGCTCAGGAACACTAAATACACACAAAGCAGGACTAGGGTTTTACGCACCATTTGCGGCCTGAACCTGGGTAAAACTCCCCTTGTGTTAATCTTCTCGATCTGCTCTTCACGCAGCCCCATGCCCCGCCAACCGTAGTAGGGATTCCCTGTGATCCCATAGGTGTCGTTCCAGAAGCCCCGACATCTTTGGCGCGCCAGGTAGGGGGACGGCTGAGGCTGTGAGAATCTAGTTTTGAAGTCAACTCATTGACTCCTTCGTCGCGATGGCTCGAGAGAAGAAGGCGACGTCGGCCAGCCACGCTCTGGTGCCATCAGCTAGGCGAGGCGATGACGTCCGCAGCCGCAACAACCATCCGCGTGGCAACGGAAAAGCTAAGTCACGCAAAACTTTGAGCAATTGTCCTTTTTATAAGGTCATTTTCCTTGAAAGATCTTTCCCTTTGTATGGAAAACCTACGCGCAAGGGAACCCTTCCACTATTGGCAACGCCCTTGTTCTGTTTCGAGTCTGCTCAACAGCTTAGGTGGCTGCGCTGAGAACGGCAAGGGGGCTTGCCCGGTAGCAAGCGCCCCCCGGCAGGCTGCTAAGGTTCCGTTCCTCAAAGCGCCACAGCATGGGTTTACGCGCTGGAAAATCTACCCAACTAGGCATAGGGTGTGTACATACAAAGAAAGATCAAACAGGAAGATAGCATGCTTCATTTCAAAGTACTGCAGAGTTATATTACATCAATAACTGACGCGGTTCTAACTTAAGATAAAATCGTCTTGGGCATGAACTCGCGGCGGCAAGGAGTAATGGGGTGGCTAGTCCCGACGCTGGCCCTCCACCCTCTTGACTCCATCGACGCAGCTGATGATTGGCTCGATACGCTCTTCGAGCGCCGCGAGGTCCGTGTCCTCCGGCAAAGCTCTCAAGCGCGTTGGCGAAGTCGAGGCTTGGGTTCCAGAACGCCACCTTGGTAAGCACCTTGGTCAGGGCGCCCCGGTAGAGCCTCCGGGACTCATTGGCCAAATCAGCTGCTCGATTGGAGCAGAGCTGCTCTAGGGCGTCGAGGACGCCCTCGAAGAACAAGGTCAACCTGGCATTGGGGATCACGTTCGGCTCCGGGGAGTACCTGAAATCCGGCATGCCCATGACGGCTAGCTGCGTGGTGAGCCTCTTTGCGACGTCGACGAGACGGCTGATCTAGAGGTTTATGATGCCCGCATATTCCTTGTGGGCAGCGGCGTCGTCACCCCGCAACTACTTCTCGATCTCGAGGGCCTTGTTCAGGGCCTCCTCCCGGGCCGTGACCTATAAGAGCGTCCCCTCCAGGGTGCCCACCTGCAGCTTCAGATCATCAATGGAGTTGTTGGCCTTGGAGAGCAGCTTGATCTGGTCGGAGACGGTGACCTGCGAATCCGCCAGAGTGCAGTTGGCCGTGTCCCTCTCCTCCGTCGGCTCTGAGACCTTCTTCTTCAGCTCCTCCCGCTCCAGCTCCAGCTTCTCCACTTTGCTGGCGTGGTCTAGAGCCAGAGTATCGAGTGTGTCCTTGTGCCTTTGCTCCAGCTCCTGGGTCCGCTGTACGACGATCTTCTCGATTTCCTCGTCCTTGCCGTGGAGCGTGGCGGCAAGAGCCTGCTCACGGACAACGAGGTCTTCCTCCTGGGTGTTCAGCATAGCTTGCTGCTGTGACTGGGCGGCTTCATCCTTGGTGGCCTGCTCCTTCGCCGCCTCATGGGCCTTCTTGATGTTGGCCTGCTTCAGGATGAGGTCTCGCTTGCGCTCTTCCAGCTCACCCTGGGCGGCCCTCAGTTCTTCCTGAGCCTTGCCAAACCAGACCTGCGTCTGAGCGACATGCTCCTCAAAATTCGCTTCTGCCTTGTCAACTGCCGCCATCCAGGAGTTCACCTTGTCTTGGCTGACATGGTGGAGCGCCTGGAGCTTTTGGAAGTTGGCGCTCATGGCCCGGAGGAGCTGCTCCTCCTGGGAACCGCCGCCGCTGGCGCTCGGTGCGTCAACAACCTGGAACCCAGTGGTGGCGAGCACCTCATCATCGAACACCTCCCCTTCAGTTGGCGCTCTGACACTCGCCGTCCCTGGAAGGCAGACAAACAGATCGTCGCCCACCCTCAGGTACTTGCTCGGGGCGGGAGCGGCGGGGGACGAAGGTTGGTCGTTGGCCACCTCCTCCTCGGCAAGCTCCTTGGCGGCCTCCTCAGCAACGGCCTTGCCGGCCTCCCCGGCAAGCCCTTTGATGGGCTCTCCGACAGACCCCTTGTCGGTCTTCCTGGTAGCGGCCTCGCCGGTCTCCCCGGAAGGCCCCTTGGCGGCCTATTCGGCGGCAGACTTGGCGGCTTCCCCAACCGCGATCTTGGCGGCCTCGGCTTCGCCATCCCTAGCGACCTCCTCGATGATGGTGTCAATGTCCTCCTGGTCCGTTGAGGGAGGGTCTGGAAACCAGAAAGAAGGATGAAGAGAGGCCCGAAATCAAAGCTCGGAACAAAGAAAAGGAAGAAAACAGAGATGGGAGGCAGGTCACTTACCCGTGCCGAGCTGGGAAGAAGTGGCTCCCTCCCCGCCAACGGTCGTTGTCGGGACGGAGCCGCTAGCACCCGAGATCGCCTCCTCTTCCTCCGTGCGCTTGGGCTCGGCGGAGGGTTCCCTTGCCGGGGACGCCCCTCTGGGTGGCGTGGTCGACGGGGGTGGCGCGTCAGAGGTGGCCTTGAGTGGCTCGTCTTATTGCCCCTCTCCACCTGCAAGCCTGGCAAGGTCAGCATCAAGGATTCACGCCCCAATGCCCGTTAGTGAAGAGCGAGTAATGAACTCACGCTGGGGGATGAAGCGGAGGTTGCATCGAGGGCTGTTATCCAGGCTGCTCTCCACCAACACTGGCTTGCGTGGAGTGCCCGCCGGGGGCTTGTCGCCCGTTGAGGCCTTGGCCCTCTTCGCCGCCCTCTGGGCCAGCGTCTCCATGTCACCGTGAAGATGAGATCAAGTTAAGGAAGATATCACAAGCAGAGATTTGAAATGATGAAAGGCGAAATGCTTACTGCTCCTCCTCAGCTGACGTCCTCTTCCTCTTCGGGCTGAAGGACCCGAGGTAGAAGTCTGTAGCGACCTGACCCAAAATCGGTCAAATCTCTGTGTCTGTACCATCCCAAGATCATGCTGGTACTCACAGTACATCGATGAAATAATCAAAGTTCAACCACACCTGAATTTATTACACGATTCTCATATAGAGTCTTTATTACAAGAGAATAAATTCGGCTCAAGGCCAACTCATGAGAAATAAACTACTAATGCTGCGGAAGCGTAGACGAAATAGCGAGTCCATCCGACTCCAAAGGGCAATCGCCAAGCGTGGAGCGTAGCCTCACTCCTGATCGGAATAAATCTCTGCAACATAAGACGTTGCAGTCGTGTAGGTCAGCTTTTTGAATAAGCTGGCAAGTCATAATGAGAATAACAATAATAAAGTTGCTAACACTATATGCATTTTGGCTGTGGGGCTCTAAGTTTCATCATTTTGCGAAAAGCCAGTTTTTTCCTACTACAGTGGACTTGCTTGCAAATTTCTACAAATTGTTGGTAGTTATTGAGATGGTTCCGCCAACCAATGTCTCATTCCCAAATTATTAAGTCATAACCCCTCAAATTAATTCATTAGTTTTAGTGTTGAGATTTCCGAATACTTCCAAGTTCCAGAGGCTCAAATTGTCCGTAACCGGGGACACGGCTAATCGATTAGATCTTTAACTCTGCAGAGGTTTATGACTTTACCCGCAAGAATCATTCCTCCTTTTAAGTCTTCGCACTTCATGGTGTTTGAAGACGGACGAATGAAACAGGTCTTCCAAAGAGTTCTTCTGCTACTGCCGGTACCCATCCAATCCTACCGTTCTTCTACATCTCGTAGTACCGCCTAGCCAGCGTCACAACTAGGGTTGACCCAGCCAGAGCCCATAATGGCTTGCGGCTGCACGTAAGCTTCAGTCAATGGGGCATCCATCCGCCTCTTCGTGGCTGGGTGAAGCTTTCCGCAAGATATCATGGCACTTCTCCATGCATCCCGCCAACCACTGGGTTCTCCAGGTGCCCACAACCGCCCTCCACCTAGTAGTGAATTCAAGTCCATCTTGATTCTTGTAGTTCATGGGGTTGTCATCATCATTGACTCTCACATCTTACTTATGAATTCACTCAACCAAACCCGCTCACGAGCATAGCAAAATAAACTTCTACGTCCCGGGGTCATGGTAACAAGGGATTGGTTCATCCTACCACATGATACTACTCAAGATTAATAACTCCAAAATTTCAACTATCTGCATGCATGGTGGGGTGGTATAATTTCTAATGCACAAAATCATAGGTATTGAAATAACATGATCAAGACTTGCCTTGCCGATGATCCTCGTAAGCTAAAGACTCAGAGTAGCAAGCTTCAGACTCGAAACTCTACCGAGACAAACAATAATCACAATAAGCATATAGCATAGGATCACATAACATAGCAACATAGTAACATAACACACCAAACAGCAAATCAAAACCCAAAGGAAAAACTCAAAGAAAACCAACTCAAAGTTTTTCTTACTTCAAGCAACAACTAGAAATAGTTTTATATAGCAAAAAATTTCTCAACATAACCTAAACATGAGTTTTTTGTTAACTTAACAGAAAAGAATGCATTAAGCAATTAGGAGCAAAAAGAATTAACTTAAAATCTATTATGAAACTCCTATTAGGCCTAATTCAATTTCTATTAAGAAAATAAAATAAAACTTTTATTTATTATAAATAAAAGTTCATCCCTTAAAGTGACAGAAACTATCCTAGAATAATCAATCACATGTGAAAAATAAATTTATTTACTAATTAAAATAATAGGAAAACAGTAGCTAGTTAATTAATTAAGAATAACAAGATTCTGCTTAAAACTATTTTTTATTAATCCTAAAATACCCAAATTAATTCCTATGGTTAGGTAATGCCAAAATAAAGTTGGGACAAAAGAATCATATAAAAATAATTTTCCTAACTCATGTTATAACAGATTTACTATTCTGACTAAAACTAAATTAAAGCAATTATAAATAATTTTAACATAGCTAAATATATTTTCTACAGAAACTATAGAAAATTTTCAAACCAACAAAAAAAGAATCACTCAAAAATATTGAGTAGAATAAAAGATATGAATTTTTCAAATCTGGAACTATTCTGTTAAAACAGAAAAACGAAAATAAACAAAAAAGGCTAAATGGGCCTAACCTACGCACTGAGCGTAATATAACTAAACGGGCCCTAGGGTTAAACTGAATCGGGCCGATCTAATAAAATAAACCCTAAGTTAAATTAAACCGGACTAAACCGGAGCGAACCGGTTTTTAAATAAAGAACGTACCCCTTCGGGGGGTTCTAATCCTAGCCGTCTACGCGAGATCAGACGGGGGAGGGTAACTCCGGTGGCTTACCGGAGCTCGACAGCGGCGGCGGCGGCGGTGGCGAGTGCGTTGGCCTCTCCGGTCGTCGGGGAGGTCGGCGGAGGGCTCCGGCTGGTGCGGACGACCTCGGGGGTGGTCTGGTGGAGTCGATGAGGCTCGGGGAGGTCTAGGGCGACGGCGGCGAGGCGAATGGCGGCGGAGGTGAGCTCGGGCTCCGGCGAGCGCGTGTGAGAGAGAGGAGAGGTTCCGGCGAGGGGAGTGGCCGGTTGGCTCGCTGGCTCGCTGGGATGGCCCTCTGGGCCGCCTGGTGGGCCGGTGCGGTGGTCTCGGTCTTGGTCAAGCTGATGCTCTGGTGGCGCTGAGGGGTTTTTTTTTTAATTTATTTTTTTAATAAAAACAAAAACAGAGATAACTTATAAAATATAAATATTTTATATAGGACATATATATACCAAAATGATCAGGGGAATATTCCCTATCATTTGAACATTTTTCCAAAGGCAAAATCCAAACTTTATAAAAATTCATTTTTTTCAAATTCAAATAAAACTCAAGTTTGAATTCAAAACTTTTGGCATTATTTTCCTCTGATATTTTTGGAGTGTCATGTTTACTCCTCTCATACTTTTGCTCAAGTATTTATCAGGCATAGTTTTTGAAATGATTCCCACTTGCCATAGTTTGAATTCAAATTTGAAAACTCAAAACTCTGAAACTCCAAATGGCACTCAAATTCAAACAGAATGCATAGATGCTTAGCTATAATTGTAAAACATTCCAAATAGGAAATTTGGGATGTTACAAACCTACCCACCTTAAGATGAATCTTGCCCTCGAGATTCGGGTTGGCTAGCAAATAGGTGCGGGTGGTCTCGAAGAAGGTCTTCTTCTCGCTCCCAGGTGGCTTCTTCTTCGGAGTGGTGACTCCATTGCACCTTGCAAAACTTGATGACCTTGCTGCGGGTGACCCTGCTC
The DNA here is from genome assembly GCA_021605205.1 of Aegilops longissima. NCBI lineage: Eukaryota > Viridiplantae > Streptophyta > Magnoliopsida > Poales > Poaceae > Aegilops > Aegilops longissima. The sequence continues at coordinate 522,385,803 of CM038677.1, read as the reverse complement.
ATGCCTCGAGAATTCGGACGGGTTTCTCCTTATAAGTCGATCACCGCAAGCTGCATGGCCTCTAGGGGCACCGTGTCTCTCAACGGAATATCGGCCATGTCGGCATGACACTTCTTCACCGAGAAACATGGAAGACATCATGAACTCCGGACAATCCTTCCGCAATTCCAACTTGTAAGCAACTTCTCCACGACGCTCGAGGATTTTGTAGGGCCAATGAATCGGGTGCTAACTTTCCTTGACACCAAACCTCTTGATTCCACGAAGCGGAGACACACGAAGATATGCTCGGTCTCCGCGCCGTAAGTCACTTCCTTGCGCTTCTTGTCGGCATAACTCTTCCGTCTCGATTGTGCTATCTTGAGTCTGTCTCAATCAGCTTGACTTTCTCTTGAGAATCCTCGATAAGATCGGAACCAAAAGTGATCGATCTCCAACACCATCCCACAAAGAATGGTGTTCGCACCTCCTTCCGTATAGAGCTTGAAAGGGGCCATCTTCGATCGGATTGATAACTATTGTTGTATGAGAACTCTGCGTATGGCAAATTATCATCCCAGCTAGACCCATAGTCTAGCACACAAGCTCTCAACATGTCCTCCGTAATCTGATTGACTCTCTCGGTCCGTCCATCTGCTCATGGATGAAAAGCTGTCTTGAACTCCAGCCTCGCACCTAAAGTTTCATGCAACTGATTCCAAAACTTTGAGGTAAATTGTGTTCCTCTATCGACACGATACTCCTCGGAACTCCATGCGCACATACGATCCTGGTCATGTATATCTTGGCCAACTTAGCACTGGTATAGGTAGTCTTCACGGAATGAAGTGAGCTACCTTGGTCAATCGATCAACCACTACCCGATAGAATCATAACCTGAACGGGTCCCGGTAATCCTGTGATAAAATCCATTCCAAGTTTTTCCCATTTCCAATCGGAATCGCAAAGGTTGTAGTAACCCTGCTGGCTTCTGATGTTCTGCCTTTACTCGTTGACAAACATCGCATACTGCTACGTACTCGGCAATATCCTTCTTCATACCTGTCCACCAGAAACTTTCCTTCAAATCCAGGTACATTTTGGTGTTACCAGGGTGAATCGAGTACGGTGAATCATGAGCCTCCTGAAGAATTAGCTTCCTGAGTTAGGGATCATTGGGCACATAAATACGATCCTCGAACCATATAGTTCCGTGTTCATCCTTACGGAACCCTTTCGCTTTTCCTTCATTCATCTTCTGCTTTATCTCATCAATTTCCTTGTCCGACTTCTGGGCTTCACGAATCCTTTCGGCCAAAGTGGACTGAACTTCCAGAGTTGCAATATATCCTCTCGGAACTATCTCCAGTCGGAGATCTCTGAGGTCATCGACTAATTCCTGGGGTAATCCTCCTGCTGTCAGAGTATTCACATAACTCTTACGGCTCAAAGCATCTGCTACAACATTAGCCTTACCTGGGTGGTAATGCAATCTCATGTCATAGTCCTTTATCAACTCTAGCCATCTCCTCTGCCTGAGGTTCAACTCTTTCTGCGTGAAAATATACTTCAAACTCTTGTGATCTGTGTAAACATCACAACGGTTTCCGATGAGGAAATGTCTCTAGGTCTTGAGTGCATGCACTACGGCTGCTAACTCCAAATCATGTGTGGCATAATTCATCTCGTGAGGTCGTAGCTGTCCGGAGGCATAAGCTACAACTTTACCTTCCTGCATTAGTACTCCTCCGAGTCCTTGACGAGAAGCGCCACAATAAACCTGGTATTCCTTGTGTATGTCCGCAAAATCAGCACCGAGGCTGTAACCAACCGCTTTCTTCAATTCCTGAAAACTGGCTTCACAATCCTCGGTCCAAACATACTTGGCTTCCTTCTTCAACAGCTCACCATGGGCTTGGCAATCTTTGAGAAGTTCTCAATAAACCTCCGATAATATCCTGCGAGTCCGAGAAAACTGCGGATCTCCTTGATCGAGGTGGGTGATCGCCAATCGGTGACTGATTCAACTTTAAGGGTCAACTGCTATTCCTTCTCCTGAAATAACATGTCCGAGAAATCCAACTTCCTTCAGCCAAAATTCACATTTGCTGAACTTGGCATACAACTGATGTTCTCAAGTTTCTCGAACTAGACGCAAATGTTCCTTATGCTCTTCCTCGCTCTTGGAGAAAATCAATATATCATCGATGAACACCACGACAAACTTGTCCAGATATTCCATAAACACCTTGTTCATCAAGTTCATGAAGTATGCAGGAGCATTAGTCAATCCAAATGACATGACGGTATACTCATATAAACCATACCTGGTAGTGAATGCTGTTTTGGGTATATCCTTTTCACGGATCTTCAATCGATGATACCACGATCAAGATCGATCTTAGAGAATACCTTGGCTCCTACTAGCTGATCAAACAAGTCATTAATCATCGGCAGAGGGTACTTGTTCTTGATGGTTACTTCGCTCAACGCACGATAATCCACAACCATCCTCAAGCTTCCATCCTTCTTCTCTACCAAAAGAACTGGGCTCCCCAAGGTGATGAGCTTGGCCAATATATCCTTTCTCCAATAATTCATTAATTTGATCCTTGATCTCTTTCAACTCATTCGGGGCATCCGATAGGGTCTCTTGGATATTGGGGCTGTGCCGGGGCAATAACTCGATCAGAAATTCAATGTCCTGTCCGTGGCATTCTGGTAATTCCTCCTAAACACATCGGAAAATCTTGCACCATCGGCACTTCCTCCTGAACAACTCCCGTGAGGGAATTCACCTGATTCTTCATCTGGCTACGTCTGGATACATACTTGATCCTCTTCCGCTCCGGGGTCGTGAGCAGAATAGACTTGCGGGCACAGTCTATGTTTCCTTCAAACTTCGTCAACCAATCCATGCCTAGGATTACATCCAAGGTCTGGGTTTCCAACACTATGAGGTCTGCGGGAAATTTATGGTTCCCGATGTTGAGGGTTGCATGACAGCCTAAGCCTGCCATCATTTCTCCTCCCGTGGAACCGACGAAGGGGGTTTCTAAGGGTTTTAGTGGGCAACCCGCACTTTTCCACAACTACCCTTGATATGAATGAATGCGCTGCACCGTAATCAAAGAGTACCAAAACTGAACGTGAATTCAATAAAACTTACCAACCACGATGTTCCGGCTGATCATAGACGCCCTCCATGTCAATGTGGTTCACCCGAGCACGAGGGAACGGGTTGGGCTTCTTCGCTGAGCTTCCATTGCCGTTTCCATTCCTTTGCTTGGCCTCCGGGCAGTCGGTGGCATAGTGCCCTGTCTTCTGGCACTTGAAGCAGGTGATGTGGCTCAGATCCTTCGGAGCCGGGGCAGGACGATGCTGGTTGCCATTACCGTTACCATTTCCATTTCCATTTCCTGACCTGTTGTCCTGGCTGCGGTTGTTCCCATTGCCTCCATGGTTGTGATGGATATGCCCTCCTGAGTATGGGGCATAACGGGGCTTCTGCTGAGCTCCTGAGTTGTGCTTCCCCTAGTTGTACTTCCGCTTGCGCTTTCAATCTGCTGCTGCTTGCCTTCAAGCACGATGGCCTTGTCTACCACCTCTCGGTAGTTGGCTAAAGTAGCCACCATAAGCTGCATGCCCAGCTCATCATTGAGTCCTCGAGAAACTTCTCCTGCTTATGCATCCGTGGCCACATCATCGGGGGCATAGCGAGCTAGCTTGCTGAATTCATCCACGCATCGCGCCACAAGACGGTTTCCTGGCGTAAGTTGCGGAACTCACGCTTCTTCGCACTCATGGCTCCAAATGAAACATGAGCGGTGCGGAAGGCCTGCTGGAACTGATCCCGTGATGGTGCCGATGGGATAAGTGGTGGTGTAGTTCTCCCACCAAGAAGCTGCAGGTCCATCAAGTTGATGTGCGCAAAGCGCACCTTCTCTCGCATCGGTGCTCCCAACAGTGATTAACTCTCTTCCGATCTTGCGGAGCCAATCGTCGGCCACAATCGGCTCGGTCTGCTAGAAAACACCGCGGATTCAGCCTTAGGAATCGAATCAAGTTGTCAACAGGGGGTGGTGGCGGCGGTGGATTGTTGTTGTTGTTGTTCGATTCGGATGAGCATCGCATAATGGCATTCTCGCTGCTTTGGAGCAGCTGGGTGAGCTCCGCGGAAGTTGAGACCGGGTCACGCCTCGGAGGCATCTGGTGTTTTGGAGTGGATGAGACAATTAGAATAGAACAATGGTCTAATGAGAAATAACACTACCCATATGAATGCACAAACATAATCACACCAATCATTTATTCATTCCACTCAAACATGGTTCAATCTCGATTACAAAAGCTACGACTAATCGAAAATATCGCCTAACTGATCGATTTAAAAAGTAAAAATAACATGGTGGTCGACTAAAAGTCTTCATCAATAATCCTTGTGTCCTCCGTGCGATGTCCTCCGTGTGGTGTCCTCTGTTGTGGCGCCTCCTCTTGCGGCTTCCTCCAAAGGAACTCCTTCATAATCCTGATCATTGCTCACGAGGGGTCCATCATCTCCACTCGGAAAAAGGTCCTCTCCCAAGTCCATCTTTTCCTCAATTGCGGCAAGCTTCATCTTCAGGTCGTCGACTGTCTCCATGAAGTCCGCAATTTCTTCCTCATGGTTAAGGAAGTCTGCGTGTGCCTTCTCCTCCAGTTCCAGCCATGGAACAACAGCCTCCTGTGTACCTTCGAAGTTACGGCGAAGTCCGGATCTCCGCTTCTGAGGAGACACTCCAAGTCCTGGATATAAGAGAGAGTGGAGTCGCCCTCACGGCGGATGATATCTCCATTCCGTGCTCTGCGAGAAACCATGGCGAGGTCGATGGATCGAGCTCGCCTCAGACTCCTCTCGGAGATGTCCAAGTCGCGATAGATCGCCATGTCCTTCCGATGATCCAGTTGAAGTCGGTGAACTCAAAGTCAATAGGCTCAGATGCCCTCCGGGTTCTCCTGGAATATGCACTTCAATCTCAGAAGCGGGTGTCCGCCGGAGTGCATTGGTTGGCTTCCGGTGATCGAGGGCGAGCAATCTTCAGCTTCTTCACCATCTGGACCAGCTTCCGCCAAGGGCATTGTCTTGTCGGGCTGGCAAAACTCCGTAGCAAACTGGGGTGAACTCGACGCCATCTAGAATGTTGAAAATCGGAGAGGAGTCGAATTGAACAGGAGAATTACGGAATGATAAGGATACAAAGTAAATGGTCTCTTCCTATGGCTTTCCGATCCTAGGGGTTACGATCCTACGGTCAGCGTGTGCTCTGATACCATCTCTGTAACGACCTGACCCAAAATTGGTCAAATCTCCGTTCTGTATACCATCCCAAGATCATGCTGGTACTCACAGTACATCGATGAAATAATCAAAGTTCAACCACACCTGAATTTATTACACGATTCTCATATAGAGTCTTTATTACAAGAGAATAAATTCGGCTCAAGGCCAACTCATGAGAAATAAACTACTAATGCTGCGGAAGCGTAGATGAAATAGCGAGTCCATCCGACTCCAAAGGGCAATCGCCAAGCGTGGAGCGTAGCCTCACTCCTGATCGGAATAAATCTCTGCAACATAAGACGTTGCAGCCGTGTAGGTCAGCTTTTTGAATAAGCTGGCAAGTCATAATGAGAATAACAATAATAAAGTTGCTAACACTATATGCATTTTGGCTGTGGGGCTCTAAGTTTCATCATTTTGCGAAAAGCCAGTTTTTTCCTACTACAGTGGACTTGCTTGCAAATTTCTACAAATTGTTGGTAGTTATTGAGATGGTTCCGCCAACCAATGTCTCATTCCCAAATTATTAATTCATAACCCTCAAATTAATTCATTAGTTTTAGTGTTGAGATTTCGAATACTTCCAAGTTCCAGAGGCTCAAATTGTCCGTAATCGGGACACGGCTAATCGATTAGATCTTTAACTCTGCAGAGGTTTGCGACTTTACCCGCAAGAATCATTCCTCCTTTTAAGTCTTCGCACTTCATGGTGTTTGAAGACGGGACGAATGAAACAGGTCTTCCAAAGAGTTCTTCTGCTCTGCCGGTACCCATCCAATCCAACCGTTCTTCTACATCTCGTAGTACCGCCCAGCCAGCGTCACAACTAGGGTTGACCCAGCCAGAGCCCATAATGGCTTGCGGCTGCACGTAAGCTTCCGGTCAATGGGGCATCCATCCGCCTCTTCGTGGCTGGGTGAAGCTTTCCGCAAGATGTCATGGCACTTCTCCATGCATCCCGCCAACCACTGGGTCCTCCAGGTGCCCGCAACCGCCCTCCACCCAAAGAGTGAATTCAAGTCCATCTTGATTCTTGTAGTTCATGGGGTTGTCATCATCATTGACTCGCACATCTTACTTATGAATTCACTCAACCAAACCCGCTCTCGAGCATAGCAAAATAAACTTCTACGTCCCGGGGGTCATGGTAACAAGGGGATTGGTTCATCCTACCACATGATACTACTCAAGATTAATAACTTCAAAATTTCAACTACTGCATGCATGGTGGGGTGGTATAATTTCTAATGCACAAAATCATAGGTATTGAAATAACATGATCAAGACTTGCCTTGCTGATGATCCTCGTAAGCTAAAGACTCAGTAGTAGCAAGCTTCACTCTGAAACTCTACCGAGACAAACAATAATCACAATAAGCGTATAGCATAGGATCACATAACATAGCAACATAGTAACATAACACACCAAACAGCAAATCAAAACCCAAAGGAAAAACTCAAAGAAAACCAACTCAAAGTTTTTCCTACTTCAAGCAACAACTAGACATAGTTTTATATAGAAAAAATTTCTCAACATAACCTAATCATGAGTTTTGTTAACTTAACAGAAAAGAATGCATTAAGCAATTAGGAGCAAAAAGAATTAACTTAAAATCTATTATGAAACTCCTATTAGGCGTAATTCAATTTCTATTAAGAAAAATAAAATAAAACTTTTATTTATTATAAATAAAAGTTCATCCCTTAAAGTGACAGAAACTATCCTAGAATAATCAATCACATGTGAAAAATAAATTTATTTACTAATTAAAATAATAGGAAAACAGTAGCTAGTTAATTAATTAAGAATAACAAGATTCTGCTTAAAACTATTTTTTATTAATCCTAAAATACCCAAATTAATTCCTATGGTTAGGTAATGCCAAAATAAAGTTGGGACAAAAGAATCATATAAAATAATTTTCCTAACTCATGTTATAACAGATTTACTATTCTGACTAAAACTAAATTAAAGCAATTATAAATAATTTTAACATAGCTAAATATATTTTCTGCAGAAACTATAAAAAATTTGCAAACCAACAAAAAAAGAATCACTCAAAAATATTGAGTAGAATAAAAGATATGAATTTTTCAAATCTGGAACTATTCTGTTAAAATAGAAAAACGAAAATAAAGAAAAAAGGCTAAATGGGCCTAACCTACGCCCTGAGCGTAATATAACTAAACGGGCCCTAGGGTTAAACTGAATCGGGCCGATCTAATAAAATAAACCCTAACTTAAATTAAACCGGACTAAACCGGAGCGAACCGGTTTTTAAATAAAGAACGATTCTTCTTGGGTTCTAATCCTAGCCGTCTACGCGAGATCGGACGGGGGAGGGTAACTCCGGTGGCTTACCGGAGCTCGACGGCGGCGGCGGCGGCGGGCGGTGAAAAGGTTAGCCTCTCCGGTCGTCGGGGAGGTCGGCGGAGGGCTCCGGCGGTCTTGAGACGAGCTCGGGGTCTGTGGAGTCGACGAGGCTCGGGAGGTCTAGGGCGGCGGCAGGCGGCGAATGGCGGCGGAGGTGAGCTCGGGCTCCAGGAGCGCTGTGAGAGAGAGGAGAGGTTCCGGCGAGGAGTGGCAGGTTGGCTCATTGGCTCACTGGCTGGCCCTCTGGCCTCTGGTGGGCAGTCTTGGTGGTCTCGGCACTGGTGGGCGATGCTTTGGTGGCGCGCCTCGGGGGGGGTTTTTTTTAATTTATTTTTTAATAAAAACAAAAACAGAGATAACTTATAAAATATAAATATTTTATATAGGACATATATATACCAAAATGATCAGGGGAATATTCCCTATCATTTGAACATTTTTCCAAAGGCAAAATCCAAACTTTATAAAATTCATTTTTTTCAAATTCAAATAAAACTCAAGTTTGAATTCAAAAACTTTTGGCATTATTTTCCTCTGATATTTTTGGAGTGTCATGTTTACTCCTCTCATACTTTTGCTCAAGTATTTATCAGGCATAGTTTTTGAAATGATTCCCACTTGCCATAGTTTGAATTCAAATTTGAAAACTCAAAACTCTGAAACTCCAAATGGCACTCAAATTCAAACAGAATGCATAGATGCTTAGCTATAATTGTAAAACATTTCAAATAGGAAATTTGGGATGTTACAAAGTCAACCTCAAGGGCGGCGTCCACAGAGGAAGAGGAAGGAGAAGGCGTCCTACGCCGCCTGGATGAGGAAGAAGCGGCTGCCACGGCCTTCTTCACTGTCGTGGCCCTTGTCTCGCGCCCGGGCTGCGCCAGGGCCTGTTGCTGCTGCGTGGTCCTGCCGGGCCGGACTGGCTCGCCGAAGCTAGCCCGCCGCAGGACATGTTTTCTCCCCGGGGCCGGGGGGTCATCCGCCTCGGTCTCCTCTTCGACCGACTCCCCGACCACGTCTTCGACAAGGGGAGCCCCGGTGCCGCTGGCTTCCCTGGCAGACCCCGCCCACTCGGCGAACTCCTTCTCTTCTGCGGCCGCGCCGGCCTCATCATCCATGGTGCCGACGCTACCAGCCTCTTTAGCAAGTGTCGCCTCCTCCACCCTGGCGGCGATGTACGCCAGCTCTTCCCGAGCGGTGTCGCGAACGAGCAGTGGCTCGTCGCGAATATACCTCTCCGACAGGTTGTCGAAGAATGCCTGCACCCGCTCCGCTTCCGGCTTGGCCCAGGTTGGATCGAGGCCGTGCACATTGAAGTCTGCCATCATGGCGATGATGGCGGTCTGGCAGGAGTTGTTGCTCAATGGGACCACTCCCGCTGGCAACCCAAACAGAGACCCGCCGGCCTTGACGGCCTTGCCGGCCTTCTCGGCCTTGCCGGTCCTCTCGACCCCACCGGCTCCATCAACCTTGAGCTGAAAAAGCCTCTGGCAAAGATGAGCGTGCTGCAGCACCTTGAAATTATGCTTCAGGCCAGGACGGAGCCTCATGACGTCGGCCATGTTCCAGAAGTCCCAGGCCGGCCTCCCCTTGTTGTGCAGTGGGGCAATCCGGCGGCGGATGAAGTCAGCCCCAATCATCTCAAGAGTGAGCCCGGCCGAAGCGAGGCGATGGATCCTGGTGGTGGCGACCGTGAGCTTCTTGTCGTCGGCATCGACATCGCTCCAGTCCTTGTCCCGAACCGGCGGCTTCCGACGGACCCGGCAAAACTCCTGCGGGTCCGCCTCCTCAATCTAGCACCACCGGCCCCGCCATTCTTCCCACCTCTCCTTCAGGGCACCCTCCGGATACGTGCCCTTTGATACGTCTCCAACGTATCTATAATTTTCTATTGTTCCATGCTATATTATATTCTGTTTTGGATGTTTAATGGGCTTTATTATACACTTTTATATTATTTTTGGGACTAACGAATTAACAACAGGCCCAGGCCAAATTGCTGTTTTTTGCCTATTTCAGTGTTTTGCAGAAAAAGAATATCAAACGGAGTCCAAACGGAATGAAACCTTCGGGAACGTGATTTTCGGAACAAACGTGATCCAGAGGACTTGGAGTCCACGTCAAGAAATCAACCAGGAGAGCACGAGGCAGGGGGCGCACCTACCCCCCTGGGCGTGCCCTCCACCCTCGTGGGGCCCATGTTGCTCCACCGATGTACTTCTTCCTCCTATATATACCTACGTACCCCCAAACCAATAGAAGCATCCACGAAAACCTAATTCCACCGCCGCAACCTTCTGTACCCGTGAGATCCCATCTTGGGGCCTTTTTCGGCGTCCTGCCAGAGGGGGCATTGGTCGCGGAGGGCTTCTACATCAACAACATAGCCTCTCCGATGATGTGTGAGTAGTTTACCTCAGACCTTCGGGTCCATAGTTATTAGCTAGATGGCTTCTTCTCTCTCTTTGGATCTCAATACAAAGTTCTCCTTGATTCTCTTGGAGATCTATTCGATGTAATCTTCTTTTGCGGTGTGTTTGTCGGGACCGGTGAATTGTGGGTTTATGATCAAGTTTATCTATGAAAAATATTTGAATCTTCTCTGAATTCTTTTATGTATGATTGGTTATCTTTGCAAGTCTCTTCGAATTATCAGTTTGGCTTGGCCTACTAGATTGATCTTTCTTGCAATGGGAGAAGTGCTTAGCTTTGGGTTCAATGTTGCGGTGCTCGATCCCAGTGACAGAAAGGGAAACGACACGTATTGTATTGTTTCCATCGAGGATAACAACATGGGGTTTATATCATATTGCATGAGTTTACCCCTCTACATCATTTAATCTTGCTTAAAGCGTTATTCTATTCTTGTGAACTTAATACTCTAGATGCATGCTGGATAGCGGTCGATGTGTGGAGTAATAGTAGTAGATGCAGGAAGGAGTCGGTCTACTTGTCACGGACGTGATGCCTATATACATGATCATACCTAGATATTCTCATAACTATGCTCAATTCTATCAATTGCTTGACAGTAATTTGTTCACCCACCGTAATACTTATGCTATCTTGACAGAAGCCACTAGTAAAACCTATGGCCCCCGGGTCTATTTTCCATCATATTAATCTTCCAACACTTAGCTATTTCTATTGCCTTTTATTTTACTTTGCATCTTTATTTCTCTTTATCATAAAAATACCAAAAATATTATCTTATCATATCTATCAGATCTCACTCTCGTAAGTGACGGTGAAGGGATTGACAACCCCTTTATCGCGTTGGTTGCGAGGTTCTTATTTGTTTGTGTAGGTGTGAGGGCCTTGAGCATGGTCTCCTACTAGATTGATACCTTGGTTCTCAAAACTGAGGGAAATACTTATGCTACTTTACTGCATCACCCTTTCCTCTTCAAGGGAAAAAGCAACACAGTGCTCAAGTGGTAGCACCCTTGCTCTAAGTCCTCAGGATCCAGGTGATGCAGCCGGAGATGGCGCCCCCTGGCTGGATGCGAGGGGTGAAGTAGTGCTGGAAGAGCGTCGTGCTGGGGTGCACTCCGGCAAAGCCCTCGCAGAGATGGGCGAAGAAGGCCATGCACGCCACGGCGTTCGCGCGTGAAATCCAGAAGATGGAAGCCATAGGTGTGCATGATGTTGTTGAAGAAATCTGAGAAGGGGGGCAGAGCCCGCAGGAGAAATAATCGACAAAGAAGGGGTACCGGTTCGGATTGGCCTCTGCGAAGGAGGCAGGGACGATGCACATGGCAGGGTGCCGCGACGTCTCCCTTTCCCACAGGGGCCTGAACATGTCCCTGAGGGTGAGCGCGTCGACCGTCGAGGAGAAGAGTGCACGCTGCGTCCGAAGCTCCACCAACTCGCTCTCCAGCGCCTCCTTCCCTCCATCGTCTTTCGCCGCTCCCTTGCCCTTGCTGTTCTTGGGCTCCATGGCAGCTTGGAGGGGATGAGGGGTCAAGGGCAATGGGGGTGCGGCGGCGAACAGAGGCGATAGCTTGGATTTGTGCTCAAGGAAGAAGAGGGGAACATGGGTTCCAAGATTGGAAAAGGCATAGAGGGTAAATGAGCAGCGCCCCTGCGGTTTTCTCTTTTATGGGGAAACCGCGGGCCGCCTCTTCACTATTTACCACGACGTGACGTGAGCGTGCTGCAACCTGATAACCCACAAGTATAGGGGATCAATTGTAGCCTATTTCGATAAGTAAGAGTGTCGAACCCAACGAGGAGCTAAAGGTAGAACAAGTATTTCCTCAAGTTCTATCGAGCACCGATACAACTCTATGCACGCTTGACGTTCGCTTTACCTAGAACAAGTATAAAAATAGAAGTACTTTGTAGGTGTTGTGGGATAGGTTTGCAAGATAACAAAGAGCGCGTATATAAAAACTAGGGGCTGTTTAGATAAAGAAGCAATAAAGTTAGTATAGCGAGTGTGGAAAAGTGGTGGTAGGAGTTGCGAAATTGTCCCTACACAATTGACTACTTTACTAGACCGATAGCAAGTTTTATGTGGGAGAGGCCACTGCTAGCATGTCATCCCTGACTTGGAATTCTATGCACTTATGATTGGAACTATTAGCAAGCATCCGCAACTACTAACGTTCATTAAGGTAAAACCCAACCATAGCATTAAGATATATTGGTCCCCCTTCAATCCCGTATGCATCAATTTCTATGCTAGGTTGAAGCTTCTGTCACTCTTGCCCTCCAATATATAGTCCTATCAACATACAACTAACCCTATGGTGTGATCCACGCACGCACTCATATGATGGGCAACAAAGGACAGCAACATAACCACAAGCAAATTTAACCAATCATAGCAATTCACCAATTACCGATGAGACAACGAAGATCTACTCAGACATCATAGGATGGCAACACATCATTGGATAATAATATGAAGCATAAAGCACCAAGTTCAAGTAGAGGGTACAGCGGGTTGCGGGAGAGTGGACCGTTGTAGATAGATAGGGGAAGGTGATGATGATGTTGGTGAAAATGATGGAGGTTGCTACCTCTTGAGCACTGCGTTGGTTTTCCCTTGAAGAGGAAAGGCTGATGCAGCAAAGTAGCATAAGTATTTCCCTCAATTTTTGTGAACCAAGGTATCAATCCAGTAGGAGGCTACGCTCAAGTCCCCCGCACCTACACAAACAAATAAGAACCTCGCAACCAACGTGATAAAGGGGTTGTCAATCCCTTCACACTCACTTACGAGAGTGAGATCTGATAGATATGATAAGATAATATTTTTGGTATTTATATGATAAAGAGAAATAAAGATGCAACGTAAAATAAAAGGCAATGGAAATAGCTAAGTGTTGGAAGATTAATATGATAGAGAATAGACCCGGGGGCCATAGGTTTCACTAGTGGCTTCTCTCAAGAGCATAAGTATTACGGTGGGTGAACAAATTATTGTCGAGCAATTGATAGAATTGAGCATAGTTATGAGAATATCTAGGTATGATCATGTATATAGGCATGACGTCCGTGACAAGTAGACCGACTCCTGCCTGCATCTACTACTATTACTCCACACATCGATCGCTATCCAGCATGCATCTAGAGTATTAAGTTCATAAGAACGGAGTAATGCTTTAAGCAAGATGACATGATGTAGAGGGATAAACTCATGCAATATGATATAAACCCCATCTTGTTATCCTCGATGGCAACAATACAATTCATGCCTTGTTGCCCTACATCACTTTGGGAAAGGACACATAAGATTGAACCCAAAGCTAAGCACTTCTCCCATTGCAAGAAAGATCAATCTAGTAGGCCATACCAAACTGATAATTTGAAGAGACTTGCAAAGATAACCAATCATACATAAAAGAATTCAGAAAAGATTCAAATATTGTTCTTAGATAATCTTGATCATAAACCCACAATTCATCGGTCCCGACAAACACACCGCAAAAGAAGATTACATCGAATAGATCTCCAAGAGAATCGAGGAGAACTTTGTATTGAGATCCAAAGAGAGAGAAGAAGCCATCTAGCTAATAACTATGGACCTGAAGGTCTGAGGTAAACTACTCACACATCATCGGAGAGGCTATGGTGTTTAGAAGCCCTCTATGATCAATGCCCCCTCCGGCAGGACGCCGGAAAAGGCCCCAAGATGGGATCTCACGGGTACAGAAGGTTGCGGCGGTGGAATTAGGTTTTCGTGGATGCCTCTGATGGTTTGGGGGTATGTAGGTATATATAGGAGGAAGAAGTACGTCGGTGGAGCAACGTGGGCCCCACGAGGGTGGAGGGCGTGCCTGGGGGAGGTGGGCGCACGCCCCTACCTCGTGCTCTCCTCGTTGATTACTTTACGTAGACTTCAAGTCCTCTGGATCACGTTCGTTCCAAAAGTCACGTTCCCGAAGGTTTCATTCCGTTTGGACTCCATTTGATATTCTTTTTCTGCGAAACTCTGAAATAGGCAAAAAAATAACAATTTGGGTTGGGCCTCCGGTTAATAGGCTAGTCCCAAAAATAATATAGAAGTGTATAAATAAGCCCATTAAACATCCAAAACAGAATATATAATAGCATGGGACAATCAAAAATTATAGATACGTTGGAGACGTATCAAGCATCCCCAAGCTTAATTCCTGCTCGTCCTCGAGTAGGTAAATGATAAAAACAGAATTTTTGATGTGGAATGCTCCTTGGCATACTTTTTAATGTAAATCTTTTATTGTGGCATGAATATCGAGGTCCGAAAGATTCAAGATAAAAGTTTAATGTTGACATAAAAACAATAATACTTCGAACATGCTAACCAAGAAATTATGTCTTATCAAAATAACATAGCCAAAGAAAGCTTATCCCTACAAAATCATATAGTTAGGCTATGTCTTAATATTGTCACACAAACGTTCTCATCATGCATAACCCCGATGACAAGCCCAGCAATTGGTTCATACTTTTAACGCGCTTCAGCCTTTTCAACTCTTACGCAATACATGAGCGCAAGCCATGGATATAGCACTATGGGTGGAGTAAAGTATACTTATGGGGGTTATGAGAGAAGACAAAAAGGTAGAAAGTCTCACATTGACGTGGCTAATCAATAGGCTATGGAGATGCCCATCAATTGATGTCAATGAGAGGAGTAGGGATTGCCATGCAACAGATGCACTTGAGCTATAAATATATCAAAGCTCAACAAAAGAAACTAAGTGGGTGTGCATCCAACTTGCTTGCTCACGAAGACCTAGGGCATTTTGAGGAAGCCCATCATTGGAATATACAAGCCAAGTTCTATAATGAAAAATTCCCACTAGTATATGAAAGTGACAACATAGGAGACTCTCTATCATGAAAATCATGGTGCTACTTTGAAGCACAAGTGTGGAAAAGGATAGTAACATTGTCCCTTCTCTCTTTTTCTCTCATTTTTTTGGGCCTTCTCTTTTTTTTTCTTTGGCCTCTTTTTTTCTTTTAGTCCGGAATCTCATCCCGACTTGTGGGGGAATCATAGTCTCCATCATCGTTTCCTCACATGGGACAATGCTCTAATAATGATGATCATCACACTTTTTATTTACTTACAACTCAACAATTACAACTCAATATTTAGAACAAGATATGACTCTATGTGAATGCCTCCGGCGGTGTACCGGGATATGCGATGAATCAAGAGTGACATGTATGAAAAAATTATGAATAGTGGCTTTGCCACAAAATACGATGTCAACTACATGATCATGCAAAGCAATATGACAATGATGAAGCGTGTCATGATAAACGAAACGGTGGAAAGTTGCATGGCAATATATCTCGGAATGGCTATGGAAATGCCATAATAGGTAGGTATGGTGTCTGTTTTGAGGAAGATATAAGGAGGCTTATGTGTGATAGAGTGTATCATATCACGGGGTTTGGATGCACCGGCAAAGTTTGCACCAACTCTCAATGTGAGAAAGGGCAATGCGCGGTACCGTAGAGGCTAGAAAATTGTGGAAGGTAGAGAGTGCGTATAATCCACGGACCCACATTAGTCATAAAGAACTCATATACTTACTGAAAAAAATTATTAGCCCTCGAAGCAAAGTACTACTACGCATGCCCCTAGAGGGATAGATTGGTAGGAAAAGACCATCGCTCGTCCCCGACCGCCACTCATAAGGAAAGCAATAAAAGAACACCTATGTGTCAAAATTGTTACACAACTTTTACCATACGTGCATGCTACGGGACTTGCCAACTTTAACACAATTATTTCTCAATTTCACAATTACTCAACTAGCACACTCTAATATTACCACCTTTATATCTCAAAACACTTATCAAGTATCTAACTTCTCATGATATTTAATGAACTCAATATGGAAGATTAATTTCATGATTAAAGCAAATTACCATGCTGTTTAAGACTCTCAAAATAATATAAGTGAAGCATGAGAGTTTAATAATTTCTATAACATATAACCACCGCCGTGCTCTAAAAGATATAAGTGAAGTACTAGAGCAAAAACTATATAACTCAAAGGATGTGAGTGAAGCACATAGAGTATTCTAACAAATTCCGAATCATGTGTGTCTCTCTCAAAAGGTGTGTACAGCAAGTATGATTGTGGCAAACTAACAAATAAAGACACAAATCATACAAGACGCTCCAAGCAAAACACATATCATGTGGTGAATAAAAATATAGCTCCAAGTAAATTTATCGATGGATGAGGACGAAAGAGGGGATGCCTTCCGGGGCATCCCCAAGCTTTGTCTTTTTGGTGTCCTTATATTACCTTGGGGTGCCATGGGCATCCCCAATCTTAGGCTCTTGTCACTCCTTGTTCCATACTCCATCAAATCTTTACCCAAAGCTTGAAAACTTCACAATACAAAACTTAAATGAAAATCTCGTGAGCTCCGTTAGCGAAAGAAAACAAAACACTGCTTCAAGGTACTGTATTGAACTCATTCTTTTTTTATATTGGTGTTAAGCCTACTGTATTACAACTTCTCTATGTTTTATAAACTATTTTACTAGCCATAGATTCATCAAAATAAGCAAACAACACACGAAAAACAGAATCTGTCAAAAACAGAACAGTCTGTAGTAATCTGTAACTAACGCAAACTTCTGGAACTCTAAAAATTCAGCAAAAATAGGACGACCTAAATAATTTGTTTATTGATCTGCTTCAATTGGAATAAATATTATATCACGTTCTGGTAATTTTTAACAATTGTTTTCGTGAACAGAAAGTTTCTGGAATTTTCAGCAAGATCAAATAACAATTATCCAAGAAGATCCTATAGGTTCAACTTGGCACAAACACTAATTAAAACATAAAAACAAATCTAACCAGAGGCTAGATCAAAGATTTATTACTAAACAGAAGCAAAAAGCAAAAAAACTAAAAATAAAATTGGGTTGCCTCCCAACAAGCGCTATCGTTTAACGCCCCTAGCTAGGCATAAAAACAAGGATAGATCTAGGTATTGCCATCTTTGGTATCAGGGAAGAAAAGGGAAAACTTATTATCTATAGCATTAATATTTATATTCTGATAGAGCACATGGCCATTTATGGTGGAAGAAATATTAAGTACGTTACGAAAATTTGAATCTAAGCTAGCCTTTATCCCTTTGATAGTTTCGTTTTGATAAGAGAGAAAAAGAGAGGTAGAATCGACCTTCTCATTCATGGGGTGCCCAAATATGGTTTTCATCTTTTCATAGGTATCTATGGGATCCCCTTCAAAAATAGAATCTAAATCATGCTTGAACAAAGCAGGCAACCCAACATAAAAGGTCTTTAGGTAAACTTCAATTTGATATTGGGGCACATAGCTAGCTCGAATCCTTAAAAGCCTATCCCAAGCATCTTACAAAGACTCATCAAGTAAATAAGGAAATATTCCAGAATCATCTTCATAAAAATTATTCAGACTTTCATTGATGGCCCCGGTAGGTCTTTCTATAGCATCATTGTTTATGAGCTTAGAGAGGATAGAGGGGTTATCCAAGGTACTAAAACCCGGGAGAGAACCCCTAACCCTTTTTGATTCAGACATGGCAAATGAAAGGCGAGCGGAAAAGAGAGGGCGAATAAAACGGCAAGGGTGAAGTGGGGGAGAGGAAAACGAGAGGCAAATGGCAAATAATGTAATGCGAGGGATAAGGGTTTGTGATGGGTACTTGGTATGTTGACTTTTGTGTAGACTCCCTGGCAACGGCGCTAGAAATCCATCTTGATACCTCTTGAGCACTGCGTTGGTTTTCCCTTGAAGAGGAAAGGGTGATGCAGCAAAGTAGCATAAGTATTTCCCTCGATTTTTGAGAACCAAGGTATCAATCCAGTAGGAGGCTACGCTCCAGTCCCTCGCACCTACACAAACAAATAAGAACCTCGCAACCAACATGATAAAGGGGTTGTCAATCCCTTCACGGTCACTTACGAGAGTGAGATTTGATAGATATGATAAGATAATATTTTTGGTATTTTCATGATAAAGAGAAATAAAGATGCAAAGTAAAATAAAAGGCAGTGGAAATAGCTAAGTGTTGGAAGATTGATATGATAGAGAATATACCCGGGAGCCATAGGTTTCACTAGTGGCTTCTCTGAAGAGCATAAGTATTATGGTGGGTGAACAAATTACTGTCGAGCAATTGATAGAATTGAGCATAGTTATGAGAATATCTAGGTATGATCATGTATATAGGCATCACGACCGTGACAAGTAGACCGACTCATGCCTGCATCTACTACTATTACTCCATACATCGACCGCTATCCAGCATGCATCTAGAGTATTAAGTTCATAAGAACGGAGTAATGCTTTAAGCAAGATGACATGATGTAGAGGGATAAACTCATGCAATGTGATATAAACCCCATCTTGTTATCCTCGATGGCAACAATACAATACGTGCCTTGCTGCCCTAACATCCTTTGGGAAAGGACACGCAAGATTGAACCCAAAGCTAAGCACTTCTCCCATTGCAAGAAAGATCAATCTAGTAGGCCAAACCAAACTGATAATTCGAAGAAACTTGCAAAGATAACCAATCATACATAAAATAATTCAGAGAAGATTCAAATATTGTTCATAGATAATCTTGACCATAAACCCACAATTCATCGGTCCCGACAAACACACCGCAAAAGAAGATTACATCGAATAGATCTCCAAGAGAATCAAGGAGAACTTTATATGTAGATCCAAAGATAGAGAAGAAGCCATCTAGCTAATAACTATGGACCCGAAGGTCTGAGGTAAACTACTCACACATCATCGGAGAGGCTATGGTGTTGATGTAGAAGCCCTCCGTGATCAATGCCCCCTCTGGTAGGACGCCGGAAAAGGCCCCAAGATGGGATCTCACGGGTACAGAAGGTTGCGGCGATGGAATTAGGTTTTCGTGGATGCCTCAGATGGTTTGGGGGTACGTAGGTATATATAGGAGGAAGAAGTACGTCGGTGGAGCAACATGGGCCCCACGAGGGTGGAGTGCGCGCCTCGGGGAGGTGGGCGCGCCCCCCTACCTCGAGCTTTCCTCGTTGATTACTTTACGCAGACTCCAAGTCCTCTGGATCACGTTCGTTCCAAAAATCACGTTCCCAAAGGTTTCATTCCGTTTGGACTCCGTTTGATATTCTTTTTCTGTGAAACTCTGGAATAGGAAAAAAAACAATTTGGGCTGGGCCTGCGGTTAATTGGTTAGTCCCAAAAATAATATAGAAGTGTATAAATAAGCCCATTAAACATCCAAAACATAATATATATAATAGCATGGAACAATAAAAAATTATAGATACGTTGGAGACGTATCAGAGGTGTTGGTGTAGATCGCGGTGATGATGATGGCACCGGCGGCGTTCCAGCGCCACCGGAAGAGAGGGGGAGAGAGCCTCCCTTCTTATTCTTCCTTCTTGACCTTCTCCCTAGATGGGAGAAGGGTTTCCCCTCAGGTCCATGGCCTCCATGGCATGGAAGGGGCGAGAGCCCCTCCGAGATTGGATCTGTCTCTCTGTCTCTCTCTATTTCTGCGTTCTAGATTCTGCCCTTTCACCGTTTATTTTATAACCATAGATCCATAACTCCGATTGGATTGAAACCTTCGCCACAATTTTTCTCCGAAAATTAGCTTTCTTGTGGCAAAAGAAGAGCAGCAACCGCCTTACGGGGTGCCCACGAGGGTCAGGGGCGCGCCCCTGCCTCGTGGCCCCCTCGGGCACTGTCTCGCCTTGATTCTTCTTCCCAGATATCACAAATATTCCAAAAAATATTCTCCGTCTGTTTTTATCCCGTGTGGACTCCGTATGATATGGGGTTTCTGCGAAACATAAAACATGCAACAAATAGGAACTGGCACTGGGCACTGGATCAATATGTTAGTCCCAAAAAATAGTATAAAAAGTTTCCAAAAGTATATGAAAGTTTTATAATATTGGCATGGAAAAATAAAAAATTATAGATACGACGGAGATGTATCACAACCACTCCACGCACGACCCCCACGTCACGCACTCAATGCGGATCATGGGGAAGCACAACTGGCAAAGAGATTACTGCAGTTAAAACTCTACCACGCGTGCCCGCGCGCCGTTCTGGGCCTGGCCCAACAACGCCTTGCGCTTATGTGTGGCCCAGGCTCGGGGGCACCTGTCGATGTACAAAAGTAGGGGCCTTTTCTGTACCCCTTTACTTGTGCACAGGCAGTCGTAGCCACACCCGCGGCCACGCTTGGCGAAACAGAGGAAGCAAAGACACAAGGCTGCCGAGGTAGCACTCAAGCCAGAAGCATGAAGAGCAAAGGGACAGGATGGGCTTCCCCCGGCAAGAGCCTTGTCGGGGCGACCTACGTAGCCTCGGCAAGAGCCTTGCCAGGGCAATTTTCCCAACACCAGCGGTGCCACCACCTTGAGCCTGAGAATTCCGACACCATCAACAATGTCAGGACCAAGGCTCGGGAGCGCCTGCGTGGTGGCATGCAGATCTTTGTGAAGAACAAAGGCCTGCAAAACTAGATGAGAACCAGAAGACGAAGACCCCTGGCAAGATCCTTGCCGGGGACGCCCACGAGACCCCAGCAAGACCCTTGTCGGGGACGTCTGCGAGGCCAAAGCCAGGCCCGCACCTGCCAGAGTTCCGCTGCTCCATACCTGTTCCAACGTGGTGGCCAGCCCGCCACCTAGGCAAGTGCCTACGTGGCAGCATGCAGCTTCTACGCCAACTATCCAAGCACCTGCGTGGTGGCATGTAGATCTTCGTGAAGACCCCGCCACTGCACCAACTCAGCAGCCAGCCAGCCAGCGTGGCGCTGCATGCCTCGTCAGCTTGGACGCACGTCAGAGCGAGGCGAGGCTGCGACGGACGGGACGAGCCTCTTTGTCGTCCCCGATAAAGAAAGAGGGTGATGACCCGCAAGTATAGGGGATCTATCGTAGTCCTTTTGATGAGTAAGAATGTCGAACCCAACGAGGAGCAGAAGGAAATGATAAGCGGTTTTCAGCAAGGTATTCTCTGCAAGCACTGAAATTATCGGTAACAGATAGTTTTGTGATAAGGTAGTTTGTAACGGGTAACAAGTAATGAAAGTAAATAAGGTGCAGCAAGATGGCCTAGTCCTTTTTGTAGCAAAGGACAAGCCTGGACAAACTCTTATATAGAGAAAAGCGCTCCCGAGGACACATGGGAATTATCGTCAAGCTAGTTTTCATCATGCTCATATGATTTGCGTTAGTTACTTTGATAATTTGGTATGTGGGTGGACCGGTGCTTGGGTGTTGTCCTTTCTTGGACAAGCATCCCACTTATGATTAACCCCTCTTGCAAGCATCCGCAACTACAAAAGAAGTGTTAAGGTAAACATAACCATAGCATGAAACATGTGGATCCAAATCAGCCCCTTACGAAGCAACTCATAAACTAGGGTTTAAGCTTCTATCACTCTGGCAACCCATCATCTACTTATTACTTCCCAATGCCTTCCTATGGGCCCAAATAATGGTGAAGTGCCATGTAGTCGACGTTCACATAACACCACTAGAGGAAAGACAACATACATCTCATCAAAATATCGAACAAATACCAAATTCACATGACTACTTATAGCAAGACTTCTCCCATGTCCTCAGGAAAAAATGCAACTACTCACAAATCATATTCATGTTCATAATTAGAGGGGTATTAATATGCATAATTGATCTGAACATATGATCTTCCACCAAATAAACCAACTAGCATCAACTACAAGGAGTAATCAACACTACTAGCAACCCACAGGTACCAATATGAGGCTTTGGGACAAAGATTGGATACAAGAGATGAACTAGGGTTTGAGATGAGATGGTGCTGGTGAAGATGTTGATGGAGATTGACCCCTTCCAGGTGAGAGGATCGTTGGTGATGACGATGGCGATGATTTCCCCCTCCCGAAGGGAAGTTTCCCTGGCAGAACAGCTCTGCCGGATCCCTAGATTGGTTCCGCCAAGGTTCCGACTCGTGGCGGCAGAGTTTCTTCCAGAAAGCTTGCTTATGATTTTTTTTCTCGGACGAAAGACCTCATATAGAAGAAGATGGGCAATGGAGGCCTGCCAGGGGGGCCCACGAGGCGGGGCGCCCGGGGATAGGCGCGCCCCACCCTCGTGGCTGTGTGTGGGCCTCCTCCGTGGATTCTTTCGCCAAGATTTTTATTAAATCCAAAAATGACTTCCGTGAAGTTTCAGGACTTTTGGAGCTGTGCAGAATAGTTCTCTAATATTTGCTCCTTTTCCAGCCCAGAATTCCAGCTGCCGGCATTCTCCCTCTTCATATAAACCTTGTAGAATAAGAGAGAATAGGCATAAGTATTGTGAAATAACGTCTAATAACATCCCATAATGCAATAAATATCGATATAAAAGCATGATGCAAAATGGACGTATCAACTCCCCAAGCTTAGACCTCGCTTGTCCTCAAGCGGAAGCCGATAACAAAAAATAAGTCCACATGTTTAGAGATAGAGGTGTCGATAAAATAAAATACGGACATGAGTGCATCATGATCATTCTTATAACAGCAACATATATATATTGTCATATGATTTCTTATGCTCAAGTAATAATCTATTCACAATGCCAAGTATGAATCAGAAACTTCATTGAGAACTAACAAACTATGATCTCAGTCATCGAAGCAATTGCAATTTATCATAACATCAGAAAGAGTCAATATAAGAGCTTTTCAGCAAGTCCACATACTCAACAATCATTTAGTCTTTCACAATTGCTAAGACTCAGGCAATACTTATGGGTATGGAGTTTTAATCGGACACAGTGAAAGATAGGGGCTTATTGTGTTGCCTCCCAACCTTTTACCTCAAGGGTAATGTCAACAATAATAATTCATGCTAACTTACATCCAATTGGATATATATATATATATCAGGATCTTTCCAACACAATGTGCTTGCCAAAGGATAAAATATAAAAAAGGACAGGTGAATATCACCATGACTCATGCATAAGGTAAAAGTAAAAGATAGGCCCTTCGCAGAGAGAAGCAGAGGTTGTCATGTGCTTTTATGGTTGGATGCACGAAATCTTAATGCAAAAGAACGTCACTTTATATTGCCACTTGTTATAAGGACCTTTATTATGCAGTCTGTCGCTTTTATTGCTTCCATATCACAAGATCGTATAAAGTTTATTTTCTCCACACTAATAGATCATACATATTTAGGAAGCAATTGTTTATTGCAAGCAACATGACAACTTACTTGAAGGATCTTACTCAATCCATAGGTAGGTATGGTGGACTCTCATGGCAAAACTGGGTCTTAAGGGTATTCGGAAGCACAAGTAGTATCTCTACTTGGTGCAAAGAATTTGGCTAGCATGAGAGGCAAAGGCAAGCTCAACATGTTCGATGATCCATGATAATATACTTTATTTCAGATATAAGAAAACATAACCCATTACATTGTCTTCCTTGTCCAACATCAACTCTTTAGCATGTCATATCTTAATGAGTGCTCACAATCATAAAAGATGTCCAAGATAGTATATTTATATGTGAGAAACTCTCTTTCTTTATTACTTCCTATTAATTGCAACTATGACCAAAACTAAGTTTGTCAACTCTCAACAACTTTTAATCATCATACTCTTTATATGTGGAGTCATTACTCTCCATAAGATCAATATGATCTCTTTATTCCTTTTTATTCTTTCTTTTTTCGTTTATTCCCTCGAGATCATAGCAAGATAATCCATTCCTTGACTCAACACTAAGCTTTATTATATATAGCTCACGGACTTGATTACATAAAAGGACCATAAGGCAAAACTCAAAACTAAATCACACTAAAACTTTATTCTACTAGATCAAGATATTACCAAACGGATCGAACTAAGAAAAAAATGGTAAAGGTAGGAGTGTGATGGTGATATGATACTGGGGCACCTCCCCCAAGCTTGGCAGTTTCCAAGGGGAGTGCCCATACCCATGTGATTATGTATCCTTCTTTGGAGGTGAAGAAGGTGGTGGTGATGAAGATAATTGTGCCTTCAGCTTTTTCATTTTATACTCAAGAAGGGCAATTTCCTCCTTTAAATCATCGACCTCTGATTCCAGCTTCAAGATCTTGTCACATAAATCTCCTTTGCTTTTCTGCCAAAAACGAGAAGGAATAGATCGGTTGTTAGACAATTTAGCCCTTTTAGGAAGACTAGACTTCTTGAACTTCACGTGCATATCCCCCGATTGAGGTAAAGGGACATCCTCCTCCTCCGAACTTGAATCATTGATCCTCATCAAATGAGCATCCTCCTCATCATCCGTAGTTCGACCACAAGGAGATAGATCCCCATAGGCCTTTGGGTCAGCAACGAGATGTGAGATATAGCTCTCTCCATCAGAATCCTGAGATGACATCTTGCTCCAAACCTGCTGCAGAAACAGCTCGAAACAAAAACAGAGGATATTTGCGTGGTACCGTGGTCAAAACCTTTGGGAGATTTTATAATAAATTTTTACCGACCAAAATAAGTAACGTGCAAGAAAATGGAGTCTGGAGAGCACACGAGGTGCCCACGAGGCAGGGGGCGCTCCCTCCACCCTCGTGGAAGCCTCGTGTCCTTCCCGGACTACTTATTATTTTCATATTTTCTTATATATTCCAAAACGGAGAAAAATTGCCATTAGAACTATTTTCGAGTCGGTTTACTTACCGTACCACATAACTATTCCTTTTTGGAGTCTGAGACGTTCTAGAAAGTGTCCCTTATGTATTCCTCCGAGGTTACATTTCAATAATATTAGTTTCAACATTTATGGGATTACCTGAGATATAATGTTTGATTCTTTGACCGTTCACCACCTTCGGATTTGTGCCTTCGAAGTTGTTGATTTTTATGGCACCGGAACGATAGACCTCCTTGTCGGGGATATACCCCGTGGTATGACCCGGCCGGAGTTATAACCCGGCTGGGACCTGATAACTCGGCATGTGTTAAGTCAGATGTTTACCCGGCAGGTGTTAAGTCAAATGATAACCCGGCAGGTGTTAAGTCGGATGATAACTCGGCAGAACATCATAAACTGGCAGACCATCATAAACCGGCAGACCATCATAAACCGGCAGACCATCATAAACCTGCAGACCATCATAAACCGGCAGACCATCATAAACCAGCAGACCATCATAAACCGCGAGACGGTCATAACTCGCGCACGGATAATCGGTTGATAAATATAACCCGCAGATAGAGTCGCCTAGGGTTATGAAGCCCGAGATGTTATGAAGCCCAAGACGTTATGAAGCCCAAGACGTTAAGAGGCCCATGAAGAGAAGTCAGAATAGTTTAAGTCTTAGTCTGAGATGGACTCTACATGTAACCCGCCCCTTCAACTTATATAAGGAGGGGCAGGGCTCCCCAAGAGGGACAAGCAAGGAGAAAATAATCTTAGGGCTAGACATAACTGGGAGAGCCGGTTTACGGCGACTCCCTCGTGATGATAATGAGACCTAGTCACAAACAGCATGTAGGGTTGTTACCGGATGATGTTTCCCGGGGCCCGAAGCTGTCTATACCCTTGTCTTGTGTTGCGTCTCTCGATTCCACTCAACCCCTCTCAAGCTACCACATAGATGCGTTGGCCTCACGACTAAGTCCTCACACTAGGACATCTGCCGTGACAACTCCACGACAGTTGGTGCCCACCGTGGGGCCTGCGCACGGTGGTGTTGAGCTCTTGGAGGGATCTTTCCTAGGGATCAAGGATCTTGCAATTTTCCGGAGGAAGAAGAACCGGTGAGGAAGGATTTATATCAGTTTTGAGCTCATCGGTCCAGATTTATAGTCTGAGATTTAAAATTCAAGAAAAGTAAGGCTGCGACATGTTCGTTCCGTAAGTCGCCGAGATCGACAAGAGCATTTCCGCAGTCATTGGTGAATTTTGCTATGGATTCAATAGCCGAGTCCGATTACTTTTAGGCGGTTGCCACAAAAATCAGTCTGGCCGAGTCATCAGGGTAGAGGCCAACCTCAACTTGATTTCGTATGCAATCAATCCGCCAAAAGTTACCGGCGCGTCTACATCAGGCAATCAAATTGTGGTTATTTTTTGTCTGATCCGCCGAGTTTCACAAGTTGCTGCTGCTGGGTCACCGGTTCAAGCCCCGAGGAAATCAGGCACTACTACTCACTAAAAGTACTAGAGTACTAGTCCTAGACACTATTTTTTCTACTCTACGTGAGATTTACTCAAGGCCGAGCAGAATACTAGTACATGCATGATCACAGAGATTTGATGGATAGATCGATTGTGATGCCGCGAGCTACTACCGAGTCATCCTGATTGAAAAAGAAAAAAAAGGAAGGAAGGCCACGACTCGGAGGAGGAAACGGAGGTGGGTCAACAAACCGGATTCCTCCATGATCCACTCCTATGCCGAGTCACCGCTGGACTCCGTCGCCACCGCAAACTGTTGTTTCCGCTGCTGCACCCCGTCAGTCTGCCTAGCTGCGGCTGCTGCACAAAGTCGGCCGGCCTCCGCGCCAGGCCGCCCCGGCCTCAGTCCTTCCTGGTCTCCGCCGGTTTACTCTGCCTCACCTCGAGTTACCTCCGCCGGTTTACTCTGCCTTCACCCCAAGTTGCCCAAGTTCACTGAGAGGTCGATGCAGCGTTCCATGCCTGTGAAAAGTCAATCATATCCAGCGCGTTTTCTCTGAGCAGGAAGACTGAAGCGAAACCAAAGGAATATCGAGTGCTTTGACATATTACGCATTGTCTGAAGGCTCCAACGAATCGGATCAATTGGTTTACAGTGGGCTGTTTCCACGCGGCCCGGCCATAGTCCGAGCCGCTGCTCCGCAACCCGCCATCAGCGCCATGCCTCGGGCCGAATCCTCCTGTGAACCGCCCCTCAATCTGCCCCAGTTTCACTGCTCTGGGCCGGTCTGCCCTCGCGGTGAGTCATTGCTGGTCCGCCTCTTAGCTACAGTAAGAGAGCCGCCACATCGTCGGCCATCTCCACTTCCATGGCCTCCCAAATCGCTACCTCACGTGACGGGGCCTCCGCTGCAGTCGCCGACTTCCCTCACCTGCGGTCCAAATCGCCTCCAATGCTAAACTGCTGTCGTGCTGACCTCGTCTCTGCCGTCCGAACCGACTCCGACTGCCGGCCGTTTCCGAGTTAACTCCGGCCTGAGGCGCCTGAACACTAGTGTGGATTGCGCTGGTGTAGTCGCCGGTCTCCACCGCCCTGGCCTCCACCAAGTCGGCCGTTGTGGTGCCGCATCACCCCGGAGTTTTCTGCTGCCTACATCATAGACACGGCCCAGTCCTGAGCTACCGTCGACGCACCCCGGCCAAGGGCCGCCGCCGGTTCACGCCCTCGAGCACCTCCTCTGCCGCAGAGCCACCTTGATGGTGGCTTCCTCGACCGCTGCTGTTGAGTCACCATGGCCACGCATCATTCCACTGAGTCGCCCACCGCGCCGTCCCCGCCTCCTGCTGGGCGCTGCTGCTGCCCGGGGTCATCTTAAGTCGGCTGCCACGTCGCCGAGTCATGGTGGAATCACAGTTTTATTTAGCCTGGAGTTACCAGGTCTGGTGAAGACGAGTTGCCACCATGGGCGAGTCACCGCCTACGAGTCGCTAAATAACCTCGGGCTAAACCGGGCTCGCGCCGCTGACCAAATCACCCGGCTAAGTGGTCACCCCTCCGCCTCTGAGTCTTCATCGCTTCAACCCGCCCTCTAGTTCGATTACGAGTCGCCACGGCCCTAAGTCGCCGGCCTTGCGCGGCTTCAGCTGCAGCCACTGAGTCGCCGATCAGGCCTGTGAGACAAGTTGATCCGCTTTGTCCCACCGGAGCCTCTGCTACTGAGTCGTCATGGCTGTGCCTCACCGACCCGGCCTCGCCTTGAGTCGCCGGGCTTCACCGCTGCAGTGGCCGCCGTGCCTTCGGGGCGTTTCCAAGTTGCCTCCGCCGGATTCTACTTCAAGTCACCGTGATCCACAGCCAGCTTAAACCTCCCTCACGTGAGCTCTTGCCCGTGACCCTGGGATGACGGGTTATGGCTTTGTACCGCTTCGGTTGTACTTTGCTGATGCTTCTGTCTGTTCATTCATTATAAAACCAAGGAAGGGCAGGGCTGCGGTCGGCGAAGACAAGTCTGAAGCAGTATGTGCGTACAGAAGCTAATAAGCCAGCCCCTGTTACATGCGAAAAGTGGTGAAGGAAAACGGATGCAGATACTATATGGAGATACAAAGCGAGCCTTTTGGTGTCCACACAAAAGTGGAATTGATAGCAAGTCACTTGAAAAACTTTTTCATTGACCATAGCGTTATGGTGTAAATCCGCAGTTCATGACTACCACGGACGGTGTACATAGCCGGCTGCCGGTCACTCTAAATCACATCAACACACTGAGGATCACGCCAAGCTGCTGCCGTGGCCCGCTGGTGAATTAAGAAAGGGACGTGGGCACTTTTGGCAGGGCCCTGGAGGGGATAAAGCACAAATATCTTTTGTGCGCATATATGGATCAAAAGGAATTCAACAGCCGTATTACAAGGTTATCTACAGATGTTATTTATGGACCATCGGTCGGCCGAGCAAATCAGGTGATATCCATCTAAATTTGTTTTATTAACACATATTATTTCTATCAAAGGACAAATTACTTTGATTTGTATATTTTTATATACAGGACTATTATTCATTACAAATGTGGTTTATACCACGGATATGGAGCACGGATTGATAATATTCTGCCTGGGGATAATTCGGGACATATCACATGATGAATGGACACACACAAGCTGCTGCCCTTGCGGTCCGGTCCACATCGGCTTGGCTGGATCGCGTCTGCTCATTGTCAATGGACGTGCGCAAATCGCCGCCCCCGAGGCCTGGTCTACATCAACACACTGGGCCGCACCTATCTGCATGAGCTGTTTATTGAATATAAAGCAAGTCACAGCTTGGGTAGCCCAGTTTTTCTTTCAACAAATTGGAGGCAAATTATCATATACTATCAACCACCGTCTGCACTGGACGGCTCAATGAGCAGGCACGCAAGTCGCCGCCACTACAGTTTGGATAACTTCAAATAGCCAATTGGAAGGAACCATTGGCCGAGTTGTTGACATGGCTCATACAGATCATTTATAAACCACCGCAGTCACCTCAACCTTCTATGGATTCACATAGTGCTATCAACACCAATGATATACAACTCATGCCGGTTTATATCACGGTCAAAATA
This sequence comes from Aegilops longissima, assembly GCA_021605205.1. Lineage (NCBI taxonomy): Eukaryota > Viridiplantae > Streptophyta > Magnoliopsida > Poales > Poaceae > Aegilops > Aegilops longissima. The sequence goes on along the minus strand of CM038677.1, from coordinate 522,356,397 downwards.
TGGATAGTCTCAAGCCAACTCCTCGAGTCACCTTGAGACTCGAGGGCTACGGTGATATGACTCAGCAAATCTTGCCAGTTTCAGCAAATTTAAAAACCCCAGGACGATGGAGGGAAAGATAACCCGGTCCTGGAGGCTACTGTTATAGTGGTGAAAATTTAAAGGCCGTCAGAAAATTTCCGGTTTAGAAAGTATATGACAGTTACAAAATCCCGGCTCATTGAAGAAGTTCTGGGTCATCAGAAAGGATTCCGGCGTAAAATCCGGCTCAAGGGAAGTCAGTCTCACTGAAGCTCTGAAATATCCGGTTTACAATCTGGTTCAAGGGAAAGATGTCTCCCACAAAGCTTTGAAGCTCTTAATATCCGGTTTAACATCCGGTTCAAGAAGAAATATCTCTCGCAAGTTTGAGTTCCCAGAAAAAATTGTAGGGACCAAAGAGAGTTTGTTGCACAGCACAACTCAAACATAGGCACCCGGCGAGCACAACTCAGAAATATATCACTTGGGGGCTTGGTCGTATTCGAACCATAGTTACACCTCTTGATCGGCGTAAGGCCACCAGGGAAATCACTTGGGGGCTTGGTCGTATTCGAACCATAGCTACACCTCTTGATTGGCGTAAGGCCGCTAGGGAAATCACTTGGGGCCAAAGAGAGTGTTGCAAAAGCACAACTCAAACATAGGCACCCACTGAGCACATCTCAAAATATTGCTTGGGGGCTCTTTGCTTGTCAAAGAACAAATAGTCTACACTTGTAATAGGCTATCAAGCCAGGCTTGGAAGCCAGGTGTATTCACCTAAAACCCCGGGTTATCCTGCCTTCTTTAAGTAAGCCACTCCATCCAGGTAATCCTGGTATGACCCGCCGAACGTTTGACAAGTCAATCTCATAGACCCTGAACTTGTCAAAGTTAAAATGACAATTGGTTAATGTCAGGTCCATCTTAAAAGGCTTTGTAAAATGGTTTAACTCAGTGGCCTGGCAGCCCATGAAAATCCTCGATTTTGGGCCTGGCAGCCCATGAAAATCCTTGCATGTTCTTTTTATGTTTTATTTGCCAGGTTTTTTCTCCTTTGATGAGGTTTATAATATCTTATGATAAACCGGCGTTTATTGACCCGGCTTGGCTTTCAACTACAAGTTGTTAGTACATGATCAGTTATAAACCGGTGTGTATTGACCCGGCCTGGCTTTCGACTATAAGTCGCCAGTATATATTTGGATTGCGCCATTTGGAATCATGCGCTTATAAATCATCGGGTATATTATTCAAATCTTTAATAGCCAACATGGCTGTACTTTTACTATGGTTATCAATAACCAGTATTATGATTGAGGTTTTCAAAGTCGCTTTGGCACAATGGATATTATTTCATCGATGGATATGATTTATTCTACAATGGAAGGAATAGTCCCGAGTCGCTGCGGGCTTACGACCCGACACTTGGGGGCTACATTATTCAAATTGAGATTACATCAAATATGCATGTCCCATGTCACTTCCAGCATGCACCATGGCACTTGGGGGCTAATGCAAAGTCATTTTTTCAGCACCTTATTGAAGACCCAACTCATCACATTGTAATGAGCCGGCCCTTGGGGGCTACCAATTGCTCCTGTCAACAATTCAAGGTACACAAGTTTTAATCCATTATATTGAAGGGTCCACTCCTTAGTTGGTAAAGCAAAAAGCTCTTAACCTTGTGGACATGGGTTCAAGCCCCATGACGGGAGTTACATCATATGATGTTATTTTCAATGAAGTATACATAAAGTCCCAGCTCAGTATTATCTTACTGAGCCGGCCCTTGGAGGCTACACGTTGCTGTTAAAATCTACATGATCATATTTTCAAAGTACTTGCTCATTATTTGCATAATGACCCGACCCTTTGATACGTCTCCAACGTATCTATAATTTTTTATTGCTCCATGCTATATTATCTACTGTTTTGGACAATATTGGGCTTTATTTTCCACATTTATATTATTTTTTAGACTAATCTCTTAACCGGAGGCCCGGCCCAGAATTGCTGTTTTTTTGCCTATTTTAGAGTTTCGAAGAAACGGAATATCAAACGGAGTCCAAACGGAATGAAACCTTCGGGAACATGATTTTCTCACCGAATATGATCCAGGAGACTTGGACCCTACGTCAAGAAAGAAAGGAGGTGGGCACGAGGTAGGGGGCGCGCCCTCCCCCCCAGGCGCGCCCTCCACCCTCATGGGCCCCACGTTGTCACGGAGGGCTTCTACATCATCACCATAGCCCTTCTGATGAAGTGTGAGTATTTTACTTCAGACCTTCGGGTCCATAGTTAGTAGCTACATGGCTTCTTCTCTCTTTTTGGATCTCAATACAATGTTCTCCCCCTCTCTCGTGGAGATCTATTCGATGTAATCTTCTTTTTGTGTTATGTTTGTTGAGACCGACAAATTGTGTGATTATGATCAAGATTATCTATGAACAATATTTGAATCTTCTCTGAATTCTTTTATGTATGATTGGTTATCTTTGCAAGTCTCTTTGAATTATCAGTTTGGTTTGGCCTACCAGATTGGTTTTTCTTGCAATGGGAGAAGTGCTTAGCTTTGGTTCAATCTTGCGGTGTCCTTTCCCAGTGACAGTAGGGGCAGCAAGGCACGTATTGTATTGTTGCCATCGAGGATAACAAGATGGGGTTTTATCATATTGCATGAATTTATCCCTCTACATCATGTCATCTTGCTTAAGGCGTTACTCTGTTTTCTTGAACTTAATACTCTACATGCATGCTGGATAGCGGTCAATGAGTGGAGTAATAGTAGTAGATGCAGGCAGGAGTCGGTCTACTTGTCTCGGACGTTTTGCCTATACAGATGATCATACCTAGATATTCTCATAACTATGCTCAGTTCCGTCAATTGCTCAACAGTAATTCGTTCACCCACCGTAAAATACTTATGCTCTTGAGAGAAGCCACTAGTGAAACCTATGGCCCCCGGGTCTATCTCCATCATATTAATCTTCAATCACTTTATTTATTTCCTTTGCTTTTTAATTTTATTTTATTTTACTTTGCATCTCTATCATAAAAATACCAAAAATATTATCTATCATCTCTATTAGATCTCACTCTCGTAAGTGACCGTGAAGGGACTGACAACCCCTAATCGCGTTGGTTGCTAGCAGTTATTTGCGTTGTGTAGGTACGAGGGACTCGCACGTAGCCTCCTACTGGATTGATACCTTGGTTCTCAAAAAATGAGGGAAATACTTACGCTACTTTGCTGCATCATCCTTTCCTCTTCAAGGAAATCCAACGCAGTGCTCAAGAGGTAGCAAGAAGAATTTCTGGCGCCGTTGCCGGGGAGGTCTACGCAAAAGTCAACATACCAGGTACCCATCACAATCCCTTATCTCCCGCATTACATTATTTGCCATTTGCCTCTCGTTTTCCTCTCCCCCACTTCACCCTTGCCGTTTTATTCGCCCTCTCCTTTCCGTTTGCCTTTTTTCTCGCTCGCTTTTTGTTTTCTCGTGTGTTGGATTGCTTGTTTGTCACGATGGCTCAACATAATACCAAATTGTGTGAATTTACCAATACCAACAATAATGATTTCCTTAGCACTCCGATTGCTCCTCTTAACAATACTGAATCTTGTGAAATCAATGCTGCTTTGTTGAATCTTGTCATGAAAGATCAATTCGCCGGCCTTCCTAGTGAAGATGTCGCTACTCATCTGAATAGCTTCGTTGATTTGTGTGATATGCAAAAGAAGAAATATTTTGATAATGATATTGTTAAATTGAAGCTATTTCCTTTTTTGCTTAGAGATCGTGCTAAAGCTTGGTTTTCGTCTTTGCCTAAAAATAGTATTGATTCATGGAATAAGCGCAAAGATGCTTTTCTCTCTAAGTATTTTCCTACCGCTAAGATCATCTCTCTTAGAAATGATATTATGAATTTTAAGCAACTTGATCATGAACATGTTGCACAAGCTTGGGAGAGGATGAAGTTAATGTTACGTAATAGCCCTACTCATGGTTTGAATTTGTGGATGATTATACAAAAACTTTATGTCGGATTGAATTTTGCTTCTAGAAATCTTTTAGATTCGGCCGCGGGAGGAACTTTTATGGAAATCACTTTAGGAGAAGCTACTAAACTCCTAGATAATATTATGGTTAATTATTCTCAATGGCACACTGAAAGATCTACTAATAAAAAAGTGCATGCGATAGAAGAAATCAATGTTTTGAGTGGAAAGATGGATGAACTTATGAAATTATTTGCTACTAAGAGTGTTTCTTCTGATCCTAATGATATGCCTTTGTCTACTTTGATTGAGAATAATAATGAATCTATGGATGTGAATTTTGTTGGTAGGAATAATTTTGGTAACAACGTGTATAGAGGAAACTTTAATCCTAGGCCTTATCCTAGTAATTCGTCTAATAATTATGGAAATTCCTACAACAACTCTTATGGAAATTTTAATAAGATGCCCTCTGAATTTGAGACTAGTGTTAAAGAGTTTATGAATTCGCAAAAGAATTTTAATGCTTTGCTTGAAGAGAAATTGCTTAAGGTTGATGAATTGGCTAGGAATGTTGATAGAATTTCTCTTGATCTTGATTGTTTAAAGCTTAGATCTATTCCTCCTAAGCATGATATCAATGAGTCTCTCAAAGCCATGAGAATTTCCATTGATGAGTGCAAAGAAAAAACCGCTAGGATGTGTGCTACGAAAGATGCCTTTATTAAAGCGTGTTCTTCTAGTTCCTATGAAAATAAAGATGAAGATCTAAAAGTTATTGATGTGTCCCCTATAAAATCTTTGTTTTGCAATGTGAATCTTGATAATGATGGGACTTGAGGGAGTCCTGGACTAGGGGGTGTCCGGATAGCCGAACTATCATCACGGCCGGACTCCAAGACTATGAAGATACAAGATTGAAGACTTCGTCCCATGTCCGGATGGGACTTTCCTTGGTGTGGAAGGCAAGCTTGGCGATACAGATATGTAGATCTCCTACCATTGTAACCGACTCTGTGTAACCCTAACCTATCCGGTGTCTATATAAACCGGAGGGTTTTAGTCCGTAGGACGAACAACAATCATACCATAGGCTAGCTTCTAGGGTTTAGCCTCATTGATCTCGTGGTAGATCTACTCAATATTAATCAAGCAGGAGTAGGGTATTACCTCCATCGAGAGGGCCGAACCTGGGTAAAAACATCATGTCCCTTGTCTCCTGTTACCATCCGCCTAGACGCACGATTCGGGACCCCCTACCGAGATCCGCGGTTTGACACCGACATTGGTGCTTTCATTAAGAGTTCCTCGTATGTCGTCACCGATAGGCCCGATGGCTCCTTCGATCATCAACAACGACGCGTCCAGGTGAGACTTTTCTCCCGGACAGATCTTCAGATTCGGCGGCTTTGCATCGGGCCAATTAAGCAGCCATCCGGAGCAGATCGAAGCTACGCCCCAGCCATCAGTCAGATTTGGAAGTTTGAACTATCGGCCGATGTCGCGGAGACTTGATCCTCGGCGGATTCGAGCCGCAGCCGAAGCGTGCCGCCTTGTCTCGATGGGCATGATCTAGCTCAGAGGCGAGCGGTGCCACGAGACCGCACCAAAGATCCGCTCCGACCCTTAATCCGGGCGGATTCCCGATCGAGGGCGAGTGGTTGGACACCGCCTCGGGGCTACGATCTCTCGGCGATTGAGCGAACTCCATCCTGTCGCTGCGAAGACCTTGACTCCGGTGCGGACTCCTCTCCGGACTCCGAACCCTCCGCGCCCCTGCCAATCAAACCCGATTGGGCGCCGGTCATGGAGTTCACTGCCGCAGACATCTTTCAGCACTCGCCCTTTGGCGACATCCTGAATTCACTAAAGTCCCTCTCTTTATCCAGAGAGCCCTGGCCGGACTACGGATAGGAAGGTTGGGATACGGACGACGAAGAAATTCAATGCCCACCCACCACCCACTTTGTAGCCACTGTCGATGATTTAACCGACATGCTCGACTTCGACTCCGAAGACATCGACGGTATGGACGACGATGCCGGAGATGACCAAGACCCAGCGCCTACAGGGCACTGGAAGGCCACCTCGTCATACGACATATACATGGTGGACATCCCAAAAGATGGGAACAGCGATGGAACAATGGAGGATGACCCTCCAAGAAGCAACCGAAGCGCCCGGCGTCGTGGCGCCGCTCTAAATCCCGCCACAAAAATGGTGATTCCGCACAGGGAGATAATAACACCCCTGACAAAGTGCGAAGACAACCCTCTCAGCGGGACTCGGCGCGGGAGGAGGGAGAAGCAAGTCCGCACGACGGGCAGCAGAAAAAAGGTCGAGGGCGATAATTATCGCCTCCCTCCGAAGATGAGGCAAGCCTCGGCGACAGCAATTTGTCATGCCCGAGGATCCCGCCAACAGGAGTGTTTCAAACGCAGGCTTATAGCCACGGCAAGTAGCCTCAAGAAAAGGAGCAACAGCTTAGAGCTGACCAAGACCTGCTAGGCAGACGGATGGACTGAAGTCCTTGCAGCCAAGAGTATGAACTCGAACGCCTCTCAAAAGCTACCCCAAGCGCAGGTCGTTGCCTCGATCGAGGAGGAAGCACCCAAGTCACCAGCGCGACATGGCATACCGGCCACCCGTGGCATGACAGAAAAAGCCTCTCGGCCCTCCGCTCAAGCCACACCCCGACGCCGCTCAAAAGTACCAAGGCACGGAAAACGCGCCAGACTTGCGAGATATATTGGAGGATAAGGCAAAACATACAAGATCGATCTATGGATCGCGGGCGCCAACGACTGGGATGATTACTGTCGCGCGGATACAAAGAACCCAGCGGGCGAACACGATGAACAAAGCTCATATGAGCTACGTCGTGCCGGCTATGCTTCACAGATGAAGTAATGGATCATCAAATCCCCGAGGGCTTCAAACCCGTAAACATCAAATCATACGATGGTACCACAGATCCTGCGGTCTGGATCGAGGACTATCTCCTCCATATCCACATGGCCCGCGGTGATGATCTACATGCCATCAAATACCTCCCACTCAAGCTTAAAGGACCAGCTCGGCATTGGCTTAACAGCTTGCCAGCAGAATCAATTGGTTGTTGGGAGGACCTAGAAGCCGCATTCCTTGATAACTTCCAAGGCACATATGTGCGACCACCAGACGTCGATGACCTCAGCCATATAATTCAACAGCCAGAAGAATCGGCCAGACAATTCTGGACACGGTTCCTAAAGAAGAAAAATCAAATCGCTGACTGTCCAGATGCAGAGGCCCTTGCAGCCTTCAAACATAACATCCGCGACGAATGGCTTGCCCGGCACCTAGGACAGGAAAAGCCAAAATCCATGGCAGCCCTCACAACACTCATGACCCACTTTTGTGCGGGAGAGGACAGCTGGCTAGCTCGAAGCAACAACTTGGCCAAACACCACGATAGTTCGGATACCAAGGACAGCAACGGCAGGTCGCGTCATAACAAGAACAAAGCGCCGCGCGTGCGGCGATAATGTGAAGATACGGCCGTCAATGCCAGATTCAGAGGCTCCAAACCCGGTCAGCGGAAGAAGCCATTCAAAAGAAATACCCAGGGCCCGTCCAACTTGGACCGAATACTCGATCGCTTGTGCCAGATACATGGCACCCCCAAAAAACCAGCCAATCACACCAACAGGGATTGTTGGGTGTTCAAGCAAGCAGAGCAAGTTAAGTGCGAACTCAATGACAAGGGCTGCATAGCGATGACGAGGAAGAGCCCCGCCGCCCGAACAATAGAGGATGAAGGGTTTTCCCACACAAGTGCGGACGGTGAACATGATATACGCAACCCATATACCCAAAAGGGAGCGGAAGCGTGCGCTAAGGGACGTATATGCGAAAGAGCCTGTCGCCCCGAAGTTCAACCCATGGTCTTCCTGCCCGATCACCTTCGATCAAAGGGACCACCCCACTAGCATCCATCACGGCGGTTTCGCCGCATTGGTTCTTGACCCAATTATTGACGGATTTCACCTCACGAGTCCCGATGGACGGCGGTAGCAGCCCTGAACCTGCTTTATCGGGATACAATCGCAAAATGGGCATAGACCCTCAAGGATTAAACCTACAAAGACGACCTTTAAAGGCGTCATACCGGTTTAGAGGCCAATTATGCGGGCTCGTTACACTCGAAGTGGTCTTCGGATCTCCGGATAACTTCGAAGCGAAGAGTTAATCTTCGACATCGTCCCGTTCATGGCGGCTATCATGCACTGCTCGAGCGAACCGCATTGCAAAGTTCAATGCGGTGCCGCACTCGCATACCTCAAGCTCAAGATGCCAGGCCTCAAGGAGTAATCACGGTCAATGGAAACACGAACGCTCTCTCGAGCGGAGGAGCACACGGCGGCCCTCGCGGCGGAGGTACAAAGCAGCCTCTCACAGCAATTCTCGAGTCCGGCCACTAAGCGTCCGGACACATCTCAGCGCGCCGGGTAACCTACAACAAGACCGCTGGCACGATTCAAGCATGCGTAGCAATCCGCCCCAACCCAGCCCTCGCAAAGCCAATTACTACGCGTACATAACTTCGCTCCCGGAGATACCATGGGCATAAGGGAGGGCACGACCACGGCACGCCCGAATGCGGCTCAACCGCACTGGGGCTCCGATTGTGTCATTCTTTTCTTTTTATTTTTCTCCTTTTTATTACTTTCGGGACTCCGTTTTCCGAAAGTCCTGTCCGGCACTAGAATCGCCGAACTCACGATGCAACAGCCAGGAAGCGAAAGCCACGTCGAGTGTTGGTGGTCTCTATTACGAGCATTATACCTGTTTTACATACCATCCGCAGCTTACCCACGAGGGGACATGTTAGATAGTCCCATCCCTTGCTTATCGCACTATTTGTATCGTTCGCCTTCATTGCAGTACCTTTTGAATAAACAATACATAGCTTTTGCCTATTATTGCACTCCTTTCTTTATCTATATATATGTTCATTTCATGACATGTTGCACCGTACACTTTAGTGCGGCCAATACACCGAGGCTTAAGTACCCCAAAATTATGGTATGACAAGTCCGAACACTTTCACAAGTGCGGCACCCGAACTTATAGCATTATATGCATCGGCTCCAATCATGTCTTGGGTCAATAGTTGGGTCTGCCTGGCTCCGTGTTTTGGTACCTTACGTTCCGTTATATCGGCTAAGGTAGCACGGGAGAACCATCGCGATTGTGCCCCAGCTTGAGCTGGGTCGAGCACCTCGAAGGAGAAAGCTAAAACTGACCGTCATGATAGGGCGAGAGTCGGTCCCTGTTCGAGAGGTTTTTGGGTCCCTAAAGACTTATGCCGCTTAGAGCGAGGAACCGAATTATCCGCCAAGGCGTGGATAGCGCCTCGAACTCGGTCTTCGAATACTAGGGGCTTCACGAAATTTAAAATTATAGAATTCTATGGCTAAGTGAGAGTGTTCAAGCATTATAAGTCCGGTTGCCTTGTTCGTTGTGTTGGCGCCTCCTGGATGGACCCAAGAATGGGAACAAGAGTGCTCAAGTTTATCCCGAACACCCCAAAGACTTTCGTGGCATGGGGGCTGAAGCCAACGACTTGCCATCTCTCAAATTTGATAAGCGGCCGCATGAAGGTAATATTTTAAATTAACAAGCGCTGCTTAGCGCATATGAACAAGTTTTCAGCGTACAGGATAACAAATGCGAGTCTATTAAAAAATTACATCTTTGGAGCACTCATCCGCTATTCGGCGGGCACCCTTCAGGAGGCCCTCATAGTACATTTCGTTCGTGCGATGCTCCTTGCCCTTCGGTGGCCCGTCCGTCACAAGCTTATCCGCATCCAGCTTGCCCCAGTGCATTTTAGCACGGGCAAGGGCCCGACGGACACCTTCAATGCAGATGGAGCGCTTGATGACTTCAATCACAGGACAAAGGCCCACCACCGCCGCACTAGCCCAAAGTAGCTCCTGGCATGGCTTCTAATGGCCACAAATTAACTATAAGGCCCTTCATGGCCTGTTCGGCGACCTTGTGGAGCTCGACCAGTTGCTTCAGCTGGTCGCTTAGGGGCACTGGATGTCCGGCCTCGACATCTATGAGACCGAACACCTTCTCCATCGAGCTCCCTCCTTGGCACGGTAGAATGCGGCAGCATCCGATACACTACGAGGCAGATCTGCGAACGCTCCTGGAGAGCTCCGAATCCGGGTAAGTAATAGGTAATTCACTTTCACATGCTTGCTCGCATAAAGAATGCCTTACCGCGCGATCTTCTTTATTGCTTCAATCTCTGGAGGGCTTTTTGGGCCTCGGCCTTAGCAGCTTTGGCACTCTCAAGAGCCGAAGCAAGCTCGACTCTCGGGTCTTGAGTCACGCTCCAAACCCTCGTGTTTTTTCACGAGAGCACAGGAGCTCTTGCCGCACCTCCGCCAGCTCGCCTCCCCTTCTCTCGCTCGGTGCATTCCGCAGCCGCTTTGTTTTCGACCCACGAACACCGCTTCCTTGAGGGTCGCCACCTCTTTCGTGGCCCTGCAGTACCCATGTTATTCCTGTTATTTTTGCAACCAAACCTTTCTATAAGGTATTTCTTTCATAAGGTATTACTTACCTTCCTTGTCCTCGAGCTGCTTCTTGGCAAGGCCGAGCTCATTCTCGAGACCGCTCGAGGCTCGCTTCAATGCATTGACCTCCAGCGATCGGTCAGAGGTCAGGCAGCGTAGCCTGCATTCCCATATTGACATACTTATGTTAGACTCCTGCGTATATCTTTGTAGATCCTTAGTCCGGCTTTTCTTTCCGAACACCGAACTAAGCATCGAGGGCTACCGTCTATGCGGTAATATTTTTACATATTCTAAACTTACCTCAAAGCCTGTTAGAAGGCTGGCATAAGCTTGGTCAGCCCGCTCTTGGCGGACTGAATCGCCGGATCACCGCACTCATAATAAAGGCGGTGCTCCTCCTGATGGAGGGATGTTAAGCGCCTCCAAGAAGCTATCTGGTGCCTCCGGTTGGGCGGAAGACACGGCGTCTTACCCTTCTTACGAAGGGACCGCTTGCGGACTCGGAACCGCTGAAGGTTCGGCATGGAGTCTGGGCGAGGTCGGGCTTAGAGCCTCTGGGGGTCTCGCCCCCCACGCGCCTGGAATCCGGGAGGTTGCCTTGCGGCGCCTCCTGCGCCACCTCCTCTTGACCAGGCCCCCCTTGGGGCACCACCTCGGCGTCGTCCGTGGCGTGAGGCGAGGAGGCGGCCGGAAGTGAACTACTCTCCATTTCCGACGAACTCAGGGACCCGCTCGACGAAGCGGCGAGCTCGCCCTTGGGTGGGCTGCATGATTGTTCGGCATTAGAGAACACTATGCAATAAAAAAGCCATGGGTATCCAGACACTTACGATCTCGCCAGGGGCTTGGCCTCGTTAGCCCTCCTCCTCGTCAATAAATCCGATGTTGGTAGAGAAGTCCGGAGGAAGGGTTCTTCCTTCTTAGACCCTCCGGCCTCCCGGTTAGGGGCGGCCTTCCTTTCCTCTCCTCCCCGGCCGGGAGAGGCTTCTCTTCCTCCTCCTCGTTCTCGGAGAAGACTACGCTTGAGAATCCGACAACACCAGGCGTCGGGAGCTCCTTGAGTCACGCTCCAAACCCTCGTGTTTTCCACGAGAGCCCGGAGCTCTTGCCGCACCTCCGCCTCCCCTTCTCTCGCTCGGTGCGTTCCGCTGCAGAGCTTTGTTTTGACCACGGACACCGCTTCCTTCAGGGTCGCCACCTCTTTCGTGGCCCCTGCAGTACCCATGTTATTCCTGTTATTTTTTGCAACCGAAACCTTTCTATAAGGTATTTCTTTCATAAGGTATTACTTACCTTCCTTGTCCTCGAGCTGCTTCTTGGCAAGGCCGAGCTCATTCTCGGACCGCTCGAGGCTCTGCTTCAATGCATTGACCTCCGCAGTCAGTGCGGCAGAGGTCAGCAGTGTAGCCTGCATTCCCATATTGACATACTTATGTTAGACTCCTGCGTATATCTTTGTAGATCCTTAGTCCGGCTTTTCTTTCCGAACACCGAACTAAGCATCGAGGCTACTCTCTATCTATGCGGTAATATTTTTACATATTCTAAACTTACCTCAAAGCCTGTTAGAAGGCTGGTACAGCTTCGGTCAGCCCGCTCTTGGCGGACTGAATCTGTCCGGATCACCGCACTCATAACAGTCAGGCGGTGCTCCTCCTGATGGAGGCGATGTTAAGCGCCTCGATAAGCTATCTGGTGCCTCGGTTGGGCGGAAGACACGGCGTCTTACCCTTCTTCTGAAGGACCGCTTGCGGACTCGGAACCGCTGAAGGTTCCGGCATGGAGTCTGGGCGAGGGTCGGGCTTAGAGCCCCGGGTCTCGCCCCCAGCGCTGGAATCTGGAGGTTGCCTTGCGGCGCCTCCTGCGCCACCTCCTCTTGACCAGGCCCCCCTTGGGGCACCACCTCGGCGTCGTCTGTGGCGTGAGGCGAGGAGGCGGCCGGAAGTGAAGTACTCTCCATTTCCGATGAACTCAGGGACCCGCTCGACGAAGCGGCGAGCTCGCCCTTGGGCGGGCTGCATGATTGTTCGGCATTAGAGAACACTATACAATAAAAAAGCCATGGGTATCCTGACACTTACGATCTCGCCAGGGGCTTGGCCCTCGTTGGCCACTCCTCCTCGTCATCGTCGACGTTGGTAGAGAAGTCCGGAGGAAGGGTTCTTCCCTTCTTAGACCCTCCGGCCTCCCCAGTTGGGGCGGCCTTCCTTTTCCTCTCCTCCCCCGCTGGGGGAGAGGCTTCTCTTTCCTCCTCCTCGTTCTCAGGAGAAGACTCTGCTTCAGAATCTGACAGCACCAGGCGTCGGGAGCTCCTTCGAGTTCCCGTTGCCTCCTTCTTGGCCTTCTTCTCCAGCACCACATGAGGTACCGGAGCCAGCAGCCCCGTCAATCGGGCGTCTGCTGGGTCTTCTGGCAAAGGAGCCGGACAGTTAACCTGTCCGGACATCTTCAGCCAGTCCTGTTAAAGGTTAGGGAGTTTTAGATCCCACATAGAGTCAAACTATGAAAAGAGAATCCCATAAAGGGTAAAATAACTCACCTCGCTAGCTTGACGCTGCGAGCTGAATCCACGATCTTCGGTAGTGGATGTGGGAGCCTCGGCGCCCTTGAACAGCACCTTCCAGGCGTCTTCATATGTAGTGTCGAAGAGCCTTTTTAGAGTTGAGTGTTGTGCCAGATCGAACTCCCATAATTTGAAGGCCCGTTGTTGGCATGGGAGAATCCGGCGGATGAGCATCACCTGGATTACGTTGACAAGCCTGAGATTCTTGTCCACCAGGTTTCGGACGCATGTTTGGAGTCCGGATAGCTCGTCCGAATTCCCCCACGTCAGGCCCGTCTCTTTCCATGACGAGAGCCGTGTGGGGAAGCCAGATCTGAATTCGGGGGCCGCCGCCCATTTGGGGTTGCGCGGCTCGGTGATATAGAACCACCCCGATTGCCACCCCTTTATTGTCTCCACGAAGGAGCCCTCGAGCCATAGGACTTTGGCCATCTTGCCAACCATGGCGCCTCCGCACTCCGCTTGACGGCCGCCCACTACCTTCGGCCCAACATTGAAGATCTTCAGCCATAAGCGAAGTGGGGTTGGATGAGAGGAAGGCCTTTCGCATTACCATGACGATAAACGTCGAGATATTAAGGATGAAGTTTGGGGCCAGATCGTGGAAATCCAGGCCATAGTAGAACATGAGCCCCCGGACAAATGGGTGAAGTGGAAAACCTAGTCCGCGGAGGAAGTGGGTGAGGAACACCACCCTCTCATGGGGCCTGGAAGTGGGGATGAGCTGCCCCTCGTCGGGTAGCCGACACGCAATGTCGCCGGACAAGTATCCGGCCTCCCGCAGTCTTGTGATGTGCCCCTCCATGACGGAGGAGGCCATCCACCTACCTCCCGCTCCGGACATAGTTGGAGAAGGTTGAGGTGGGGTGTGCGGACTTGGGCGCTGGAGCTCGAGTGCGCGGAAATGGATGAGCAAAGGAGGAAGAAGGTGTAGGTGAAAAGGTGGATCCTTATCCCCTTATATGGACGGACGAAGCTATGCGTCCCCCACCAGCCTGGTAAAACTCGCTTATCTCCCAAGCGCCGTAATCAATGGCGCGGATGGGTTACCCACGTCCGTATTGATGGGAATCCCGGAATAAGGGGGCATGATCTATGCTTTGATAAGACGTGCCAGGGAAACTGCCTCGCTAAACGCGCTGAGGTGGAACAATAAAAAACGATTCATATAAAGGCCTGGCCGTGGTGTGATGTCACGCCACGGAGTACGTCAACAGATCTGTGCAAAAAGTTATTCTCTCTACGGTGGTATGTGGAACTTGTTTTGCAGAGCCGGACACTATCCTTGTGTTCAAAACCTTCTATGAAGTATTCGGAGGAGTAACCCGCCTTGCAATGCCGAAGACAATATGTGCGCCGGACTCGTCGTCATTGAAGCCTGGTTCAGGGGCTACTGAGGGAGTCCTAGACTAGGGGGTGTCCGGATAGCCGAACTATCATCACGGCCGGACTCCAAGACTATGAAGATACAAGATTGAAGACTCCGTCCCGTGTCCGGATGGGACTTTCCTTGGCATGGAAGACAAGCTTGGCGATACGGATATGTAGATCTCCTACCATTGTAACCGACTCTGTGTAACCCTAACCTATCCGGTGTCTATATAAACCGGAGGGTTTTAGTCCGTAGGACAAACAACAATCATACCATAGGCTAGCTTCTAGGGTTTAGCCTCCTTGATCTCAAGGTAGATCTACTCTTGTACTACCCATATCATCAATATTAATCAAGCAGGAGTAGGGTATTACCTCCATCGAGAGGGCCCGAACCTGGGTAAAAACATTGTGTCCCTTGTCTCCTGTTACCATCCGCCTAGACGCACAGTTCGGGACCCCCTACCCGAGATCCGCCGGTTTTGACACCGACAGGACTTAATATGATCCACCTTTACCTAGAAGGCGTTCCAAAAATTCGGAGTTTTTAGATCTTGATGCTAAAATTGATAAAAGTGGGATTGAAGAAATCAAAACACTAGATGTTGCTAAACCCACTATTTTGGATTTCAAGGAATTTAATTATAAAAGTTGCTCTTTGATTGATTGTCTTTCCTTGTTACAATCCGTACTAAATTCTCCTCACGTTTATAGTCAAAATAAAGCGTTTACTAAACATATCGTTGATGCCTTGATGCAATCTTATGAAGAAAAACTTGAGTTGGAAGTTTCTATCCCTAGAAAACTTTATTATGGGTGGGAACCAACTATCAAAATAAGATTAAGGATCATGAATTTTATGCTTTATGTGATTTGGGTGCGAGTGTTTCCACTATTCCCAAAACTTTGTGCGATTTGCTAGATTTCCGTGATTTTGATGATTGCTCTCTAAACTTGCACCTTGCGGATTACACTATTAAGAAACCTATGGGAAGAATTAATGATGTTCTTATTGTTGCAAATAGGAATTATGTGCCCGTAGATTTTATCGTTCTTGATATAGATTGCAATCCTTCATGTCCTATTATTCTTGGTAGACCTTTTCTTAGAACGATTGGTGCAATTATTGATATGAAGGAAGGGAATATTAGATTCCAATTTCCATAAAGAAAGTCATGGAACACTTCCCTAGGAAGAAAATAAAATTACCATATGAATCTATCATGAGATCCACTGATTGCCTACCAAAGATGGCAATACCTAGATCTATCCTTGCTTTTATGCCTAGCTAGGGGTGTTAAACGATAGCGCTTGTTGGGAGGCAACCCAATTTTATTTTTAGTTTTTTCCTTTACTTCTTTTTAGAAATAAATCTTTGTTCTAGCCTCTGGTTAGATGTGTTTTTATGTTTTAATTAGTGTTTGTGCCAAGTTAAACCTATAGGATCTTCTTGGATGATAGTTATTTGATCTTGCTGTAATTTCCAGAAACTTTCTGTTCACGTGTACAATTGTTAAAAATCACCAGAACATGATAAAATAGTGATTCCAATCGCTGCTGATCAATAAACAAATTGCCTCCTATTTTGGCTGAATTTTTGGAGTTCCAGAAGTTTGCGTTAGTTACAGATTACTACAGACTGTTCTGTTTTTGACAGATTCTGTTTTCCGCGTGTTGTTTGCTTATTTTGATAAATCTATGGCTAGTAAAATAGTTTATAAAACATAGAGAAGTTGGAATATAGTAGGTTTAACACAAATATAAATAAAGATTGAGTTCATTACAGTACCTTGAAGTGGTCTTTCGTTTTCTTTTGCTAACGGAGCTCACGAGATTTCTGTTGAGTTTAGTGTTGTGAAGTTTTCAAGTTTTGAGTGAAATCTTTTGATGGATTATGGAACAAGGAGTGGCAAGAGCCAAAGCTTGGGGATGCCCATGGCACCCCCAAGATAATCTAAGGACACCAAAAATTCAAAGCTTGGGGATACCCCGGAAGGCATCCCCTCTTTCGTCTACTTCCATCGGTAACTTTACTTGGATCTATATTTTTATTCACCACATGATATGTGTTTTGCTTGGAGCGTCTTGTATGATTTGAGTCTTTGATTTTTAGTTTACCACAGTCATCCTTGTTGCACACACCTTTTGAGAGAGCCATACATGATTTGGAATTTGTTAGAATACTCTTGGTGCTTCACTTATATCTTTTGAGCTATATAGTTTTGCTCTAGTGCTTCACTTAAATCTTTTAGAGCACGGTGGTGGATTTGTTTTATAGAAACTATTGATCTCTCATGCTTCACTTAGATTTTTTTGAGAGTCTTAAATAGCATGGTAATTCGCTTTAATAATCCTAATATGCTTGGTATTCAAGATTTGTAAAACTTCCTTATGAGTGTGTTGAATACTAAGAAAAGTTTGATGCTTGATAATTGTTTTGAGACATGAAGATGATGATATTAGAGTCATGCTAGTTGAGTAGTTGTGAATTTGAGAAATACGTGTGTTAAAGTTTGTGATTCCCGTAGCATGCACGTATGGTGAACCGTTATGTGATGAAGTCGGAGCATGATTTATTTATTGATTGTCTTCCTTATGAGTGGCGGTCGGGGACGAGCGATGGTCTTTTCCTACCAATCTATCCCCCTAGGAGCATGCGCGTAATACTTTGCTTTGATAACTTGTAGATTTTTGCAATAAATATATGAGTTATTTATGAATAATGTTGAGTCCATGGATTATACGCACTTTTCTTTCTCCCACCATTGCTAGCCTCTCTAATACCGCGCACTTTTCGCCGGTATCATACACCCACCATATACATTTCTCAAAACAGCCACTATACCTACCTATCATGGCATTTCCATAGCCATTCCAAGATATATTGCCATGCAAATTTCCATCGTTCCGTTTATTATGACATGCTCCATCATTGTCATATTGCTTAGCATGATCATGTAGTTGACATCGTATTTGTGGAAAAGCCACCGTTCATAATTCTTTCATACATGTCACTCTTGATTCATTGCATATCCCGGTACACCGCTGGAGGCATTCATATAGAGTCATATTTTGTTCTAAGTATCGAGTTGTAATTGTTGAGTTGTAACAGAATAAAAGTGTGATGATCATCATTATTAGAGCATTGTCCCAAGTGAGGAAAAGGATGATGGAGACTATGATTCCCCCACAAGTCGGGATGAGACTCCCGACGAAAAAAAAAGAGGCCATAAAAAAAGAAAAAAGGCCCAAATAAAAGAAATGAGAGAAAAACAGAGAAGGGACAATGTTACTATCCTTTTATCACACTTGTGCTTCAAAGTAGCACCACGATTTTCATGATAGAGAGTCTCTCATTTTGTCACTTTCATATACTAGTGGGAATTTTTCATTATAGAACTTGGCTTGTATATTCCAATGATGGGCTTCCACAAAATGCTCTAGGTCTTCGTGAGCAAGCGAGTTGGATGCACACCCACTTAGTTTCTTTTTGAGCTTTCATATACTTATAGCTCTAGTGCATCCGTTGCATGGCAATCCCTACTCACTCACATTGATATCTAATGATTGGCATCTCCATAGCCCGTTGATACACCTAGTTGATGTGAGACTATCTTCTCCCTTTTGGTCTTCTCCACAACCACCATTCTATTTATAGTGTTATATCCATGGCTCACGCTCTTGTATTGCGTGAAGATTGAAAAAGTTTTGAGAATGTCAAAAGTATGAAACAATTGCTTGGCTTGTCATCGGGGTTGTGCATGACTTAAATACTTTGTGTGGTGAAGATAGAGCATAGCCAGACTATATGATTTTGTAGGAATAACTTTCTTTGGCCATTTTATTTTGAGAAGACATGATTGCTTTGTTAGTATGCTTGAAGTATTATTATTTTTATGTCAATATGAACTATTGTCTTGAATCTTTCGGATCTAAATATTCATACCACAATTAATAAGAATTACATTGAAATTATGCCAAGTAGCACTCCGCACAAAAAACTATGTCTTTATCATTTACCTACTCGAGGACGAGCAGGAATTAAACTTGGGGATGCCTGATACATCTCCAACGTATCTATATTTTTTGATTGCTCCATGCTATATTATCTACTGTTTTGGACAATATTGGGCTTTATTTTCCACTTTTATATTATTTTTGGGACTAACCTATTAACCGGAGGCCCAGCCTAGAATTGCTGTTTTTTGCCTATTTCAGAGTTTCGAAGAAACGAAATATCAAACGGAGTCCAAACGGAATGAAACCTTCGGGAACGTGATTTTCTCACCGAATATGATCCAGGAGACTTGGACCCTACGTCAAGAAAGAAAGGAGGTGGGCACGAGGTAGGGGGCGCGCCCTCCACCCTCGTGGGCCCCATGTTGCTCCACCGACGTACTTCTTCCTCCTATATATACCTCGCACCCCAAACAATCGACATCTGAGCCAAAACCTAATTCCACCGCCGCAACCTGCTGTACCCACGAGATCCCATCTTGGGGCCTGTTCCGGAGCTCCGCCGGAGGGGGCATCCATCACGGAGGGCTTCTACATCATCACCATAGCCCTTCCGATGAAGTGTGAGTAGTTTACTTCTTACCGTCGGGTCCATAGTTAGTAGCTACAGGGCTTCTTCTCTCTTTTTGGATCTCAATACAATGTTCTCCCCCTCTCTCGTGGAGATCTATTCGATGTAATCTTCTTTTTGCGGTGTGTTTGTTGAGACCGATGAATTGTGGGTTTATGATCAAGATTATCTATGAACAATATTTGAATCTTCTCTGAATTCATTTATGTATGATTGGTTATCTTTGCAAGTCTCTTCAAATTATCAGTTTGGTTTGTCCTACTAGATTGGTTTTTCTTGCAATGGTAGAAGTGCTTAGCTTTGGGTTCAATCTTGCGGTGTCCTTTCCCAAAGGATGATGGGGCAGCAAGGCACGTATTGTATTGTTGCCATCGAGGATAACAAGATGGGTTTTTTATCATATTGCATGAATTTATCCCTCTACATCATGTCATCTTGCTTAAGGCGTTACTCTGTTTTCTTGAACTTAATACTCTAGATGCATGCGGGGTAGCAGTCGATGAGTGGAGTAATAGTAGTAGATGCAGGCAGGAGTCGGTCTACTTGTCTTGGACGTGATGCCTATACACATGATCATACCTAGATATTCTCATAACTATGCTCAATTCTGTTAATTGCTCAACAGTAATTCGTTCACCCACCGTAAAATACTTATGCTCTTGAGAGAAGCCACAAGTGAAACCTATGGCCCTCGGGTCTATCTCCATCATATTAATCTTCAATCACTTTATTTATTTCCTTTGCTTTTTACATTTCTTTTATTTTACTTTGCATCTCTATCATAAAAATACCAAAAATATTATCTATCATCTTTATCAGATCTCACTCTCTTAAGTGACCGTGAAGGGATTGACAACCCCTAATCGCGTTGGTTGCGAGGAGTTATTTGCTTTGTGTAGGTACGAGGGACTCGCGCGTAGCCTCCTACTGGATTGATACCTTGGTTCTCAAAAACTGAGGGAAATACTTACGCTACTTTGTTGCATCATCCTTTCCTCTTCAAGGAAATCCAACGCAGTGCTCAAGAGGTAGCACCCTTGGGGGCTACACTGGTTGAAGTTTTTATGAGCATCAGGCAAATACAAGTCCCAGGTTGCTGCAAGCATGACAACCCGGCACTTGGGGGCTACATATGTGGAATACTCAGTTCTGACTCGTGATTGAGATGAACAACCTGGATTTCTTCAAGCTTGTGACATTCATATTGAAGCAATTCTTAAGTTGTTACTACATTACCTTCTTAAGACTTGGGGGATACAAGTGATAGGCATATAAGAGGTATATTTTCAAGCCTGATGTTAACTACAAATATGACTCGGTGCTATCAATATTTATAAACCGACAATCTTGGCAATGATAAACCGGCAAGTTCTGCATCCTTAAACCGGATGAAGATCAGATGAGTATTTCAAGGACCAATATTTTTGTTAAGCATTGGGAGCTGAGTCAAATGAATTGTTCTTTATAATATTTTTCTATGACAAACCAATGTCAGCAAATTGATTATGAAGTTGGCCTATTGACCCGGATTTTCTAGAAGAAGGAAATGACAAGGACTTCAGGATGATCAGGATCAGTTTAACATGGATAAATCCAAATTAAACTCGGGGCTAATGTCGGGGATATACCCTGCGGTATGACCCGACCGGAGTTATAACCCGGCTGGGACCTGATAACCCGGCAGGTGTTAAGTCAGATGATAACTCGGCAGGTGTTAAGTCAGATGATAACCCGGCAGGTGTTAAGTCAGATGATAACCCGCCAGGTGTTAATTCAGATGATAACTCGGTAGACCATCATAAACCGGCAGACCATCATAAACTGACAGACCATCATAAACCGGCAGACAGTCATAACCCGGCAGACACTCATAACTGGTTGACAGTCATAACCCGACAGATAGAGTCGCCTGGGGTTATGAAGCCTGAGACGTTATGAAGCCCAAGACGTTATGAAGCCCAAGACGTTATGAAGCCCAAAACGTTATGAAGCCCAAGACGTTAAGAGGCCCATGAAGAGAAGTCGGAATAGTTTAAGTCTTAGTCCGAGATGGACTCTACATGTAACCCCCCTTCAACTTATATAAGGAGGGGCAGGGCTCCCCAAGAGGGACAAGCAAGGAGAAAATAATCTTAGGGCTAGACATAACTGGGAGAGACGGTTTACAGCGACTCCCTCGTGATGATAATGAGACCTAGCCACAAATAGCATGTAGGGTTGTTACCGGATGATGTTTCCCGGGGCCCGAAGCTGTCTAAACCCTTGTCTTGTGTTGCGTCTCTCGATTCCGCTCAACCCCTCTCAAGCTACCACATAGATGCATTGGCCTCACGACTAAGTCCTCACACTAGGACATCTGCCATGCTCCACGACACTCCTCGATAACGTAAGGACCTTCCCATTTAGAGAGAAGTTTTCCTGCAAAAAATCTTAAATGAGAGTTGAATAATGACACATAATCACCTACATTAAACTCACGCTTTTGTATCCTTTTGTCATGCCATCTATTAACTTTTTCTTTAAACAGTTTGGCATTCTCATAAGCATGGGTTATCCATTCATCAAGTGAGCTAATGTCAAATAACCTCTTCTCACCGGCAAGTTTAAAATCATAATTGAGCTCTTTAATGGCCCAATATGCCTTATGTTCTAGTTCGAGAGGTAAGTGACATGTTTTTTCCATAAACCATTTTATACGGAGACATACCCATAGGATTTTTACATGCAATTCTATAGGCCCATAATGCATCATCAAGTTTCTTGGACCAATTCTTTCTAGATCTATTAACAGTCTTTTGCAAAATTAGTTTGAGCTCTCTATTACTCAATTCTACTTGACCACTAGACTGTGGGTGATAAGGGGATGCAATTCTATGATTAACATCATACTTAGCAAGCACTTTACGAAAAGCACCATGAATAAAATGTGAACCACCATCAGTCATTAAATATCTAGGGACTCCAAACCTCGGAAAAATAACTTCTTTAAGCATCTTAATAGAGGTGTTATGATCAGCACTAATAGTTGGAATAGCTTCTATCCACTTAGTAGCGTAATCAACAGCAACTAAAATATGTGTATACCAATTAGAGGAAGGAAACGGTCCCATATAATAAAAGCCCCAAACATCAAATGGTTCAATAACAAGTGAATAATTCATAGGCATTTCTTGACGTCTACTAATATTACCAATTCTTTGACATTCATCACAAGACAAGACAAACTTACGGGCATCTTTGAAGAGAGTAGGCAAATAAAAACCGGATTGCAATACCTTATGTGCAGTTCTATCTCCTGCGTGGTGTCCTCCATAAGCTTCGGAGTGACACTAGCGTAGGATCTGTTCCTGTTCATTCTCAGGTATACAACGTCTAATAATACCATCTACTTCTTCTTTATAAAGGTGTGGGTCATCCCAGAAGTAATGTCTTAAATCATAGAAAAACTTTTTCTTTTGCTGGTATGTGAAACTAGGTGGTATAAATTTAGCAACAACGTAATTAGCATAATCAGCATACCATGGAGCAGTATGAGAAGCATTTATGACATTTAATTGTTCATTAGGAAAGCTATCATCAATAGGTAGTGGGTCATCAAGAACATTCTCTAACCTAGACAAGTTGTCTGCAACGGGGTTCTCAGCTCCCTTTCTATCAATAATATGCAAATCGAATTCTTTTAGTAGGAGAACCCATCTAATAAGTCTAGGTTTAGCATCTTTATTTTCCATAAGATATTTAATAGTAGCATGATTGGTGTGAATAGTTACTTTAGAATCAACAATATAAGGTCTGAACTTATCACAAGCAAAAACAACTACTAAAAATTCTTTTTCAGTGGTAGCACAATTTCTCTGGGCATTGTCTAAAGTTTTACTAGCATATTGCATAACATTTAATTTCTTATCAACTCTTTGCCCTAGAACAACACCTACAGCATAATCACTAGCATCACACATAATTTCAAAGGGTAAATTCCAATCAGGTGGTTGAACAATAGGTTGCAGAAATTAATGCTTTCTTAAGTATTCCAAATGCTTCCACACAATCATCATCAAAGACAAAAGGTATATCTTTTTGTAATAGGTTAGTCAGAGGCCGGGAAATTTTTGAGAAGTCCTTAATGAACCTCCTATAAAAACCAGCATGACCAAGGAAACTTCTTATACCTTTGATGTCCTTGGGACACGACATCTTTTCAATAGCATCAACTTTAGCTTTGTCAACTTCAATACCTCTTTCAGAAATTTTATGCCCCAAGACAGTACCTTCATTAACCATAAAGTGGCACTTCTCCCAATTCAAGACAAGGTTAGTTTCTTCACATCTCTGCAAAACTTGATCAAGGTTGCTCAAGCAATCATCAAAAGAGGATCCATAAACAGAGAAATCATCCATGAAAACCTCACAAATCTTTTCGCAAAAGTCAGATAATATGGCCATCATGCATCTTTGAAAGGTAGCAAGTGCATTACATAAACCAAAAGGCATACGTCTATAAGCAAAGGTACCGAAAGGGCAAGTAAAAGTGGTCTTTTCTTGATCATCAGCTGACACGGGTATTTGAGAGAAACCAGAGTAACCATCTAGAAAGCAAAAATGTGTATGTTTGGATAATCTTTCTAGCATTTGATCAATGAAAGGCAAAGGGTAATGATCTTTTTTAGTAGATTTATTTAATTTGCGGAAATCAATTACCATCCTATAACTTGTAATAATTCTTTGCGGAATCAATTCATCTTTATCATTAGGAACGACAGTAATACCTCCCTTCTTAGGGACACAATGGACAGGACTTACCCATTGACTATCAGCAACGGGATAAATTATACATGCTTCAAGGAGCTTTAATATTTCCTTTCTTACCACTTCTTTCATCTTAGGATTTAGCCGTTCTTGGCGATCAATAACTGGTTTGGCGTCTTTCTCCAAATTTATTTTGTGTTGACATAGAGTGGGACTAATGCCCTTAAGATCATCAAGAGTATATCCAATAGCAGCACGGTGCTTCTTCAGAGTTCTTAATAATTTCTCTTCTTCATGCTCTGAAAGGTTAGCATTAATAATAACAGGATATATCTTCTTTTCATCAAGATAAGCATATTTAAGAGTATCAGGTAACGGTTTGAGCTCAAACACGGGATCAGCCTTGGGTGGAGGAGGATCCCCTAGGATTTCAACAGGCAAGTTGTGTTTCAGAATAGGTCCCTATTTAAAGAATACTTCATCTATTTCCCTTCTTTCATTCATAAACGTATCATTTTCATGGTCTAGCAAATATTGTTCTAAAGGATCACTAGGAGGCACGGCAATAGAAGCAAGACCAATAATTTCATCTTTACTAGGCAATTCCTCATCACGGGGTTGTCTACTAAATTTAGCAAAATTAAACTCATGAGACATTTCACCCAAACCAATAGTAACAACATCGTTTTCGCAATCTATCCTAGCATTAACAGTGTTCAAGAAGGGTCTACCAAATATAATGGGACAAAAGCTATCTTGTGGGGAACCAAGAACAAGAAAATCAGCAGGATATTTAACCTTCCCACACAAGACTTCAACATATCTAACAATCCCAACCGGTGAAATAGTATCTCTATTGGCAAGTTTAATGGTAACATCGATGTCTTCTATCTCAGCAGGTGCAATATCATGCATAATTTCTTCGTATAAAGAATGAGGTATTGCACTAGCACTAGCACCCATATCACACAAGCCATGATAACAACGATCTCCTATTTTAATAGAAATAACAGTCATGCGTACAATAGTTATATGTTTATTTTTAGCATCAGGTCTAACAATTCTAGATGCTTCATTGCAGAAGTAAATAACATGCCCATCAATATTATCGGCCAAGAGATCTTTAACCATAGCAATTTTAGGTTCAACCTTAACTTGCTCAGGGGGTTTGTGTGTCCTAATATTACTTTTGTTGACTACGGTTGAAGCTTTAGCATGATCCTTTATTCTAACAGGGAAAGGTGGCTTCTCAATATAAGCAGCAGGAACAACAGGATCATCATAAGTGATAGTCTTTTCTTCAACTTTAATAGGTGCAACTACTTTTACTTCAATGGGAGGATTATATTTAAACCACTTCTCCTTAGGGAGATCAACATGAGTAGCAAAGGATTAACAGAAAGAAGCTACTATCTCAGAGTCAAGTCCATATTTAGTGCTAAATTCACGGAAAACATCGGTATCCATAAAAGATTTAACACAATCAAACTTAGGGGTTATACCTGACTTCTTACCTTCGTCGAGGTCCCAATCTTCAGAGTTGCGTTTAATTATTTCCAATAAATCCCATTTGAATTCAATAGTCTTCATCATAAAAGAGCCAGTACAAGAAGTATCGAGCATGGAGCGATTATTGAGAGAAAGCCAAGCATAAAAATTTCGAATAATCATTTCTCTTGAGAGCTCATGATTGGGGCATGAATATAACATTGACTTAAGCCTCCCCCAAGCTTGAGCGATGCTTTCTCTTTCGCGAGGCCAAAAATTATATATATAATTACGATCACGATGAACAAGATGCATAGGATAAAACTTCTTATGAAATTCCAATTTCAATCGTTTGTAGTTCCATGATCCCATATCATCACATAGCCTATACCACGTCAATGCCTCTCCCTTCAAAGATAATGGGAAGACCTTCTTCTTGATAACATCATCGGGCATACCTACGAGCTTAAATAATCCACAAACTTCATCCACATAGATTAGGTGTAAATCGGGATGCAATGTTCCATCTCCTGCAAAAGGATTAGCTAGCAGTTTCTCTATCATACCCGAAGGAATTTCAAAGTAAACATTTTCAGTAGGTTCAGTAGGTTGAGGAGAAACTCTTTGCTCTACTGCTCGGGGTGAAGATACCCCGAACAAGCCCCTCGGAGGATTACTTTCCATAGTAATAAGTGATAGTAAATTTCAGCACACTATATAAATTTTTCCTTACCAAATTCCACCAACCAAAGGCGCTTCACTCCCCAGCAACGGCACCAGAAAAGAGTCTTGATGACCCACAAGTATAGGGGATCTATCGTAGTCCTTTCGATAAGTAAGAGTGTCGAACCCAACGAGGAGCAGAAGCAAATGATAAGCAGTTTTCAGCAAGGTATTTTCTACAAGCACTGAAATTACCGGTAACAGATAGTTTTGTGATAAGGTAATTTGTAACGGGTAGCAAGTAATGAAAGTAAATAAGGTGCAGCAAGATGGCCCAATCCTTTTTGTAGCAAAGGACAAGCCTGGACAAACTCTTATATAGAGAAAAGCGCTCCGGAGGACACATGGGAATTATCGTCAAGCTAGTTTTCATCATGCTCATATGATTTGTGTTCGTTACTTTGATAATTTGGTATGTGGGTGGACCGGTGCTTGGGTGTTGTCCTTTCTTGGACAAGCATCCCACTTATGATTAACCCCTATTGCAAGCATCCGCAACTACAAAAGAAGTATTAAGGTAAACCTAACCATAGCATGAAACATGTGGATCCAAATCAACCCCTTACGAAGCAACTCATAAACTAGGGTTTAAGCTTCTGTCACTCTAGCAACCCATCATCTACTTATTACTTCCCAATGCCTTCCTCTGGGCCCAAATAATGGTGAAGTGTCATGTATTCGACGTTCACATAACACCACTAGAGGAAAGACAACATACATCTCATCAAAATATCGAACGAATACCAAATTCACATGACTACTTATAGCAAGACTTCTCCCATGTCCTCAGGAACAAACGCAACTAATCACAAATCATATTCATGTTCATAATCAGAGGAGTATTAATATGCATAATGGATCTGAACATATGATCTTCCACCAAATAAACCAACTAGCATCAACTACAAGGAGTAATCAACACTACTAGCAACCCACAGGTACCAATCTGAGGCTTTGGGACAAAGATTGGATACAAGATATGAACTAGGTTTTGAGATGAGATGGTGCTGGTGAAGATGTTGATGGAGATTGACCCCCTCCCGATGAGAGGATCGCTGGTGATGACGATGTCGATGATTTTCCCCTCCCGGGGGGGAGTTTCCCTAGCAGAACAGCTCTGCTGGATCCCTAGATTGGTTCCGCCAAGGTTCCGCCCCATGGCGGCGGAGTTTCTTCCCGAAAGCTTGCTTATGATTTTTTTCTCGGATGAAAGACTTCATATAGCATAAGATGGGCACCGGAGGCCTGCCAGGGGGCCCACGAGGCAGGGGGCGCACCCAGGGGGGTAGGGCGCGCCCCCCACCATCGTGGCCAAGGTGTGGGCCCCCTCTGGTGGATTCTTCCGCCAGTATTTTTTATTAATTCCAAAAATGACTTCCGTGAAGTTCCAGGACTTTTGGAGCTGTGCAGAATAGGTCTCTAATATTTGCTCCTTTTCCAGCCCAGAATTCCAGCTGCCGGCATTCTCCCTCTTCATATAAACCTTGTAAAATAAGAGAGAATAGGCATAAGTATTGTGACATAACGTGTAATAACAGCCCATAATGCAATAAATATCGATATAAAAGCATGATGCAAAATGGACGTATCAGAGGGCACGTCGGCAGCGCATTAAATGTGTTTTGTCCTATGGTGCCAGGTGATAGACTTGTACACTGTACATACTTTACACCTCATGTGTGCCACTGTGGCAACCCCTTTGACATATAAAAGGAGGCCCAAGGCATACTGAGGAAGGATTCGGACTTTTTTGGACTGAGCATGCACCGCAACTAGTTCAAGAGCTCAGGAACACTAAATACACACAAAGAAGTACTGGGATTTTACGCACCATTCGTGGACCGAACCTGGGTAAAAATCCCCTTGTGTTGATCTTCTCGACCCGCTCTTCACGCAGCCCCACGCCCCGCCAACCATAGTAGGGATTCCCTATGATCCCATAGGTGTCGTTCCAGAAGCCCCGACAATGATCATACAAAACTTTTATGCGGGGTTGAATTTTTTTTCTCGTAATCTTTTGGATTCCGCCGCGGGTGGTACTTTTATGGAAATTACTTTGGGTGAAGCCACCAAATTGCTTGATAATATTATGGCAAATTATTCACAATGGCATACCGAAAGAGCTCCTACTAGTAAAAAAGTTAATTTGGTTGAAGAAAATTCTTCTTTGAGTGAAAAAATTGATGCTCTTATGAAATTGGTTGCTAATAAAAGAGCTCCTACTGATTTTAATGATGCACCTTTGTCTACTTTCATTGAGCAAAATAGTGATTCCATTGATGTGAATTTTATCTCTCGAAACAATTTCAATAACAATGCTTATAGAGGTAATTTTAATCCTAGGCCTTTTCCTAGTAATTCCTCTAATAATTATGGTAAATCCTATGGTAATCCTTCTTATAATAATAATAATAATAGTAACACCTCTGATCTTGAGAATAATATTAAAGAATTTATCAATACTCAAAAAGTTTTCAATGCTACAATAGAAGAAAAGTTGAATAAGATTGATGATATGTCTAGAAGTATTGATAGAATTTCTCTTGATGTAGAAAATCTCAATAAGAAAATTTTCGTGCCTAAGGTTGAGGAATCAATTAAAGCTTTATATGTTTCTATTGATGAAAGTAAGAAAAGAACCGCTATTCTTAGAGCTAGAAGAGAATTTTTAGAAAAAGCGTTTTATAGTGATTGCTTTCATAAAAGTGATGAAGATCTTAAAATGATTGGTGTTTCCTCTATAGATTCTTTTTTTAGTAAAATTAGGACTGATAATAAAGGGACTGAAGAAGAGTCAACTTTAGCTAGAAGGCGTCCCGATAATTCGGAGGGTGAAAATCTTGTTGAGAAAATTGATAAAAGTTGGTCTGAAGAGGTCAAAACTTGAAGTAGTGATGTGCCCACTCTTTTGGATTACAAAGACTTTAATTATGATAGTTTATCTTTGATTGATTGTATTTCTTTTTTGCAATCCACTATAAATTCACACCATGATTATAACAAAATAAATCTTTTACTAAATATATTGTTGATTCTATGATGAAAGCTTTGGAAGAAAAGTTGGAATTAGATATTTCAATTCCTAGAAAATTGCATGATGAATGGGAACCTACCATCAAAGTCAAGATTGAAAATTATGAGAGTTTTTCTTTATGTGACTTGGGTGCTAGTGTTTCTACAATTCTGAAATCTTTATGTGATGTGCTTGGTCTTAACGATATTGAAGAATGTTCTCTAAATTTGAACTTGGCGGATTCCACTATTAAAAAGCCTATGAGAAGAATTAATGATGTCCTTATTCTTGCAAATAGGAATTTTGTGCCTATAGATTTTCATTATTCTTGATATTGATTGCAATCCGTCTTGTCCAATTATTCTTGGTAGACCATTTTAACGTACTATTGGTGTCGTGATTGATATGAAAGAAGGCAATATTAAATTTCAATTTCCACTGAGGAAGGGTATGGAACACTTTCCCTAGCCCTTTTCATTGAAACTAGTGGTCTTGTTAACCATCAACACTTGATGTTATTTCTTGATTTCTACCTTCGCCGATTTCAGCGTCGCGAAGAGCTTAGGAATCATTTTCGTCATCCCTTGCATATTATAGTTCATCACGAAGTTCTAGTAACTTGGTGATAGTGACTAGAGAACTCTGTCAATCACTATCTTATCTGGAAGATTAACTCCCACTTGATTCAAGCGATTGTAGTACCCATACATTCTAAGCACATGCTCACTAGCTGAGTTATTCTCCTCCATCTTGTAGGCAAAGTACTTGTCAGAGGTCTCATACCTCTCGACTCGGGTATGAGTCTGAAATTCCAATTTTAGCTCTTGGAACATCTTATATGCTCCGTGGCGTTCAATTTTTTTTTGAAGTCCCGGTTCTAAGCCGTAAAAATGGCGCACTAAACTATCAAGTAGTCATCATACCGAGATTGCCAAACGTTCATAACGTCTGCATCTACTCCTGCAATAGGTCCGTCACCTAGCGATGCATCAAGGACAAAATTCTTCTGTGCAGCAATGAGGATAATCCTCAGATCACGGACCCAGTCCGCATCATTTCTACTATATCATCTTTTAAATTATTTTTCTCTAGGAACATATCAAAAATAAACGGGGAGCCACATCACAAGCTATTGATCTACAACATAGATATGAAAATACTATAAGGACTAAGTTCATGATAAATTAAGTTCAATTAATCATATTCCTTAACAACTCCCACTTAGATAGACATCCCTCAAGTCATCTAAATGATACGTGATCCAAATCAACTAAATCATGTCCAATCATCACGTGAGATGGAGTAGTCATCAATGGTGAACATCTCTATGTTTATCATATATACTATATGATTCATGTTCGACCTTTCGGTCTCCAGTGTTCCGAGGCCATGTCTGTACATGCTAGGCTCGTCAAGTTTAACCCGAGTATTCCGCATGTGCAAAACTGTCTTGCACCCGTTGTATGTGAACGTAGAGCCTATCACACCCGATCATCACATGGTCTCTCGGCACGAAGAACTTTCGTAATGGTGCATACTCAGGGAGAACACTTATACCTTGAAATTTAGTAAAGGGGTCATCTTATAATACTACCGCCGTACTAAGCAAAATAAGATGCATAAAAGATAAACATCACATGCAATCAAAATATGTGACGTGATATGGCCATCATCATCTTGTGCCTTTGATCTCCATCTCCAAAGCACCGTCATGATCTCCATCATCACCGGCTTGACACCTTGATCTCCATCGTAGCGTCGTTGTCGTCTCACCAACTATTGCTTCTACAACTATCACTACCGCATAGTGATATAGTAAAGCAATTACATGGCGATTGCATTTCATACAATAAAGCAACAACCATAAGGCTCCTGCCAATTGCCGATAACTTTTACAAAACATGATCATCTCATACAATAACTTATATCACATCATGTCTTGACCATATCACATCACAACATGCCCTGCAAAAACAAGTTAGACGTCCTCTACTTTGTTGTTGTAAGTTTTACGTGGCTGCTATGGGCTTCTAGCAAGAACCGTTCTTACCTACGCATCAAAACCAAAATGATTTTTCATCAAGTGTGATGTTTTAACCTTCAACAAGGACCGGCCGTAGTCAAATTCGATTCAACTAAAGTTGGAGAAACAGACACCCGCCAGCCACCTTTATGCAAAACAAGTTGCATGTCTGTCGGTGGAACCGGTCTCATGAACGTGGTCATGTAAGGTTGGTCTGGGCCGCTTCATCCAACAATACCGCCGAATCAAAATAAGACGTTGGTGCTAAGAAGTATGACTATTATCACCCACAACTCTTTGTGTTCTACTCATGCATATCATCTACGCATAGACCTGGCTCTGATGCCACTGTTGGGGAACGCAGCATGCAATTTCAAAAAAAAATCCTACGCTCACGCAAGATCTATCTAGGAGATGCATAGCAATGAGAGGGGGAGAGTGTGTCCACGTACCCTTGTAGACTGAAAGCAGAAGTGTTAGGTTAACGTGGTTGATGTAGCCAAACGTCTTCACGGTCCAACCGATCTTAGTACCGAACGTACGGCACCTCCGTGTTCAGCATACGTTCAGCTCGACGACGTCCCTCGAACTCTTGATCCAGCAGAGGGTTGAGGGAGAGTTCCGTCAGCACGACAGCGTGGTGACGGTGATGGTGATGTGATCTGCGCAGAGCTTCGCCTAAGCACTACGACGCTATGACCGGAGGAGTAAACTTTGGAGGGGGGCACCGCACACGGCTAAGAGAACAATTGATGTGCCTTTCGGGTGCCCCCTGCCCCCGTATATAAAGGAGGGGAGGGGAGGCCGGCCGGCCCCTAGGGGCGCACCAAATGGGGGGAGTCCCACTAGGACTCCTAGTCCTAGTCGGCTCCCCCCTTCCTTCCAACGGGCAGGGGAAAAGGGAAAGAGGTGGAGAGGGAGAAGGAAAGCCCCCCGCACCCCTTGTCCAATTCGTATTGGGATTGGGGGGGGCGCCACCTCCCGTGGCCTGCCTCCTGCTCCCCACTATGGCCCATTAACTTTCCCGGGGGGTTCCGATACCCTCCCGGTACTCTGATAAATCCCTGGACCTCTTTGGAACCATTCCGGTGTCCGTATATAACCTTCCAATATATCAATCTTTACCTCTCAACCATTTCGAGACTCCTTGTCATGTCTGTTATCTCATCCGAGACTCCAAACAAACTTCGATCACCAAAACACACAACTCATAATACAAATCGTCATCGAACGTTAAGCGTGCGGACCCTACGGGTTCGAGAACTATGTAGACATGACCGAGACACATCTTCGGTCAATAACCAATAGCGGAACCTGGATGCTCATATCGGTTCCTACATATTCTACGAAGATCTTTATCGGTTAACTTTGTCATCGGTATGTTACTTGCCCGAGATTCGATCGTCGGTATCCTCATACCTAGTTCAATCTCATTACCGCAAGTTGTAGGACCTTGAAGTATGTCTAGAGGGGGGTGATTAGACTACTTGACCAATAAAAACTTAACCTTTTCCCAATTTTAGAGTTTGGTAGATTTTAGCTATTTTAGGACAAGTCAAGCAATCATCACACAATTCAAGCAAGCATGCAAAGAGTGTATAGGCAGCGGAAATTAAAGCATGCAACTTGCAAGAATGTAAAGGGAAGGGTTTGGAGGATTCAAACGCAATTGGAGACACGGATGTTTTTGTCGTGGTTCCGATAGGTGGTGCTATCGTACATCCACGTTGATGGAGACTTCAACCCACGAAGGGTAACGGCTGCGCGAGTCCACGGAGGGCTCCACCCACGAAGGGTCCACGAAGAAGCAACCTTGTCTATCCCACCATGGTCGTCGCCCACGAAGGACTTGCCTCACTAGCGGTAGATCTTCACGAAGTAGGCGATCTCCTTGCCCTTACAAACTCCTTGGTTCAACTCCACAATCTTGTCGGAGGCTCCCAAGTCACACCTAGCCAATCTAGGAGACACCACTCTCCAAGAAGTAACAAATGGTGTGTTGATGATGAACTCCTTGCTATTGTGCTTCAAATGATAGTCTCCCCAACACTCAACTCTCTCTCATAGGATTTGGATCTGGTGGAAAGAGGGTTTGAGTGGAAAGCAACTTGGGGAAGGCTAGAGATCAAGATTCATATGGTAGGAATGGAATATCTTGGCCTCAACACATGAGTAGGTGGTTCTCTCTTAGAACTGGTAAGTTGGAAGTGTAGGTTCGTTCTGATGGCTCTCTCCACCAATGAAGAGGGGGTGGAGGGGTATATATAGCCTCCACACAAAATCTAACCGTTACACACAATTTACCAAACTCGGTGGGACCGAATCGTTAAACTCGGTCGGACCGATTTAGTAAACCTAGTGACTGTTAGTGATTTTCGGTGGGACTGACATGCATCTCGGTGAGACCGATTCAGTTAGGGTTAGGGCATAACGTAATCTCGGGGAGACCGATTACACAAACTCGGTGAGACCGATTTGGTAATAAGCTTTCCAGAGAGTTGGTTAGGTAAACTTGGTGGGACCGATTTGCTCTTTTCGGTGAGACCGAAATGTTACAAAAAGGAAACAGAGAGTTTACATTGCAATCTCGGTGGGACCGATCGCTCACTTCGGTTAGACCGAAAAGTTACGAAGGGAAACAGAGAGATTGCAACCCCATCTCTGTGAGACCGAGATCCCTATCCGTAAGACCGATTTGCTTAGGGTTTGTGGCAGTGGCTATGACTTTTGGAATCGGTGGCGCCGGATAGAAAGAATCGGTGTGACCGATTGTGGCTTTAGGTTTAGGTCATTTGTGGATGTGGGAAAGTAGTTGAGGGTTTTGGAGCATATCACTAAGCACATGAAGCAAGAGGCTCATTAAGCAACACCTCATCCCTTCTTGATAGTATTGGCTTTTCCTATAGACTCAATGTGATCTTGGATCACTAAAATGTAAAATGAAGAGTCTTGAGCTTTTGAGCTTGAGCCAATCCTTTGTCCTTACTATTTTGAGGGATCCACTTTCATCATCCATGCCATGCCATTCATTGAGCTTTCCTGAAATAATAGTCTTGGAATAGCATTAGCTCAGTGAGCTATATGTTGTTATGAATTACCAAAACCACCTAGGGATAGTTGCACTTTCAATCTCCCCCTTTTTGGTAATTGATGACAACATATAGATCAAAGCTTCGACAAATGATAATAAAATTTAAATAACATCGTCGCTTTGAGAAGTATGTGACAAGCAAGAGCTCCCCCTAAATTTGTGCATAGTTTTAGATTTGCTTTGGACTGCAAATGCACAATGAATTAGGCTCATGGGTTACTCTTCCATGTCACATACATCTTGATGGAGCACTCAAAATAATAAACAATGAATACATGCACTCATCACCAAGCATAGTGAGTGATCACATAAGATAGATAGGATAATATCAAGCATGCATAAGTGTAGCTTATGATCAAACACATGATCATCAATGTCTCACAAGCATAGTATCTCAACCAAAAGTAAACAAAGATTGAAAAACCATCAAATGAAGCAAGAGAGAACAAAAGTAACACTCTCTCTCTCTCTCGAAGCCTATGATCTATACATATTTCTCCCCCTTTGGCAACAAGTTACCAAAAAGTTCATAGAAAATGCATAGTGCTAGATCGACTCTCAGGCTTGATCTTCTGGTGGTGGAGTCCGGATAACGCCGAGGACGAAAGCTTCAGTTGAAGTAGATGGAGCTGATGTAGTAGCTGGTTGCACTGGAGCTGAAGCTGGTGCAGATGAAGTTGCTCTTGTGTCAGGAACTGGCACAACATCTGACCTCTGGGCTCTGGGCACTCTGGCAAACACATTGGTGGTAGTCTTGCCCTTCCTCTCCTGCATGTCATCTTGTAGTTCCTCCACTGCAGACTGAATCTCAGTTACTTTCACATCTAAGTTATAGAACTTTTGTTCTATGATTCTCTCCAAGCTCTCCTGGTTTTGAGTGAGGGTGGCCAATCCCTTCTCAATCCTCAAGGTTGATGCTATTAAGTATCCGAGCTGCTCCTGCTTGTTCTTTAAGAAATACTCAGATGCCTCCTCTTGTGTTGGCATCTTGGCAGCCTTCTCCCTCTTTGCCTTCTCCTTCTTCTCCTGAGCTTGAACTGATTGTGGATCATCTTCATTCATGACAACCTCATTGTCCTCAACGTCTGGATAAAGTGGAAAGTGTTCCTTATCCAACTGATATTTTCCTGTGCCCATTTTTGAGTTTATCAATTCTTGGATCTGAGGTGCATATCCACAGCTCCTCTTCTGATCTGCTGCAGTCCTCTTGATTGTTTCAATGATCAGGCTCATGACTTTGAACTTCTGTGGCACATCAAACACATGCAACATGTTGATGGCATGCCCTCTGATCATGTTGTGGTCACCAGACTTGGGCAACAAAGTGTGCCTCAGAATCCAATTTATGGTTGGCAACCCTGACAGCAGAAAGTGAACTGATCCAAACTTATGAGTTCCTAATGCCTTGTCTGGAATTTCCTTGTACATGTGAGCCATTGAATTGTGACCCATCTTATTCTTTGCATAAATGTCTAGGTCATCCTCATTTTCCTCTGGGGCATTTATCAGCTTTGCCCATTCCTCAACATTTGTCTGGTACCTTGTACCTTCAGACATCCAAACAATTCTTCCATCTGGGTAAAAATGTGTTGTGGAGTAGAACTGCATGATAAGTTCATCATTCCAATTTGTGAGCTTTTGCCCAACAAAATCTGCAACTCCACAAGCAACAAAACTGTCTTGCACTCCAGGATAGTGCTCTTCATTCTCCTTGATGAAATTCCAGTCAACCCACCTCATATCACAAACTATGGGCTTCTTGTCCAGCAAAATGGTCTCATAAAAGTCCTGTTGTTCCTTTGTATGGAACCTATAGTCAACAGCAGTTCTTCTTCTTGAAGCATACGGATCTGCCATCCTCCATATCCTAAATCCTGAGTCCTTCCTGATTCTCATGTCCTCAGCCACAGGATGGGCATCATTGTGGTCTGGTATCTTGGGCTTGAGCTTCCTCAGAACTTGTCCTTCTTCATCTTCCTCATCAGCATCCTCAGGCACTGGGGCCTTGTTCTTCTCAAGAATTGGAATACTCCTAGTATTCCTCTTGGGTCTGAACTTGGCCTTGGGGCAGCTTTGGGTGCTTCCTTGGGCTTAGATGTGGCAGCCCCGATCTAATAGCATCACCCATAAGCTTTGGTGCCTTTGGAGCTGGTGCAGCAATTTCATCTTCCTCTTCCATCATGGAAGGCTTCCCAATAACTCTGGCTGTGGTCTTCTTGACCCTTTCCTTCCTCTTCTTGCTTTCATCAGCTGGCTCTTTGGGATCAGGATTTTCAGGCAGTTGAGTTGATGCTCTGGCCTTGGGCATAGGTTGCCTTCTTGTAGGCCTTTTAGTCTTCATGCCTGACTTTATATCCTTTGCTGAGCCATATTCCTTCTTGAGCAGACCTTTCTTGGAAGTTGCCTCATCTTCCTCAGCTTTGTAATCTTCATCCTATGAATCTGAAGTTCTTTTCCTCCTTTGCCTAGTTGCAGCCTTAGGCAGGTTGCTAGGAGTACTTCTGCTCCCTTCATCTGAAGTTGAGGGACTAGTGCCCTCACTCAAGTCCATCTGCTCTTCTGACCTGTTCTGGCTATCACTTTGATCAGACATACTGCAAAAGCTGACTGCTGACCCTGTGAGGAGTTATAGATGAGATAGAAAATATGAGCATCACAAAATGCAGAGGTTTTTGCAAAAGAATGACTCAAAAGTTCAGTCTTAGTTTTCCACAGAAAGCATTTTGGATCCACCGATTTTCAAACTCGGTGATGCGAAGCAGTTTTGGAACCTAAGCGATGATCTCGGTTGGACCGAGTTTCATTCGGTGGTACCGAGACTGCTAGGGTTTCACAGAATCCTCAAATCGGTTGCACCGATTAGTAATTCTCGGTCGGACCGAGAGTCACTAGTGCAATGGCATAAGCCAAATCGGTGAGACCGAGTTTTTCAACTCGGTGGGTCCGAGATGGTTTCGGTGAAACCTAAACCTAAAATTTGAATCACACCTAATCTATGAACTACTTTGGCTGGATAGAAGAGTTTCAATCGTGGCAAGAATCAATATGAAAACAATGTGCGAGAATCGGGCGTGGATAGCACAAAGATTAAGTCCATACCCTAACTTGGCGGTGGACTTGCTACGGCGGCAACGGCGGGACAAAATCCATTGACGGCGGCGGAGACCAACGACAGGAGGCTGCTGGCGACGAGGAGACGATCCCGAGACCACGATGGCAGAGCGAGCTGTTGCGCGGGCAAAGGGTTTCGGAAAAATTTCCAAATTTTTGCCCGTGGCTATATATAGCTCGACCCTGTCGGTGTGACCGAGTGGAACAACTCGGTGGCACCGAGATGCATAACTGTGTTCAATTATAGCAAATCGGTGAGACCGAAAAGTTCAAATAGGTTGCATCGAGATTGAAAACTCAGATCAACTTGATGATCTCGGTAGGACCAAAATGGAAGGATTGGTCAGACCGAGAATCACTAAGAGGTTTTGGAATCTTAAGTCTATGACGAATCGGGGACTCCGAGTGCTCCTCACACAGAGTGGTTCGAATCTGACTTGATCAAATTTTGTGATGTAGCATGAATAGAGTTTGAGGCGAGAAAAGCATAGATAGCTAAAGAAGGTTCTTAGGCATTCTTGTCCATCCACTTGGCACAAAGAAAAGAATCCAAACAAACAAAACAACAAGTGGATGTCCTTGAATGAGTAAAATATGCACCAACATGCTCACACAATAAGATGGCAATTGAAATATGTGGCAAAGCATGCACAACCAATTTTAGCAACTATCAAGCAATTGGCGATGACTAGGTCATCTATATATGAGTATATTGACTTAGGAGTCAAATGAGAACATTTGATCATAGGTCATACTCATCGTTTTAAGCTCAAGTGGGGTTACCACTTTTACATAATGCATTAATGTGTTCACACCATTAGAGTTGCTTTGACTCAATTCTTAGAGTTAAGCTCCCCCTAGATGTGAGATCCCCCCTTAGAGGGATGAACTAACCCTGGGTTTTGTCGATGATGACTTCATGTAGGTGTTGAAGATGTAGATGCTCAATGTTGATGTAGATCATTTGGAGCAATCCTTTGGAGTGAGTTGCACTTTCAACTTGCCTACATGGGTTAGTCCCACAAGGAGCAAACAAGAATATCCATAGACATAGAGTGATGCACACACAAAATGATGTCCATGAAAACATTAGGTTACCTTGTCCCTTGCCTTACCAACATGAGGGTTTGTGACTCCTTGAACTAGTTCAAGATGTGAAAGTTGATTGCACTTGTTCTTGCCAAAATGATATGAGTGAAGAATGTTGGCGGAGTCACCCTCAAGAACTCTCTAGTTCTTCTTCTTCGGGATCCACATCATCTTGATGGGAATCCTTGGACTTGTAGTTGTACTTGATGAAGTAGAACTTGACGTAGTATTGGGGACCCACTTGAACGAGGCTTTAGGTGCTTCTTCAAATGCATCAATCTCTTCTTGAAGCTTGTCCTTGCCTTTGTTCTTGTGGTCTTGTGGTGGAAGATCATCTTGAGCTTGTGTCCCCTTGAAGGAAGTAGGATCATACTTCTCTTGTTGAGGAACAAACTTTGTCTTGGGGTATTGATCTTCTTCCCACTCAACTCCATTGGCATTGAACTTTCATTCAAAACCAACACCTTGATTCTTCCGGTGCCTTCCTTGCTTGCGTACAATTTCCTCGAATTGCTTACTCCGGCAAGGCTCTTGTAAACAACTTTCTCTATAATTCCCTTCAATAAACTATTTTCTTGCTCAAGTGTAACTTGGCTAAGAGAATCATTAGTGGAATCAAGAGAACTACTAGAAGCAACAACATTGGATTTGACATTATTATTGTTGCTACTAGAGGAAGTATCTTTCTTGTACTTGTTACTAGACTTGACTTGAGGCATGTAAGTAGATAAGAGTAAACGCTTGGCAATGTAAGAAGAACTTTTCTTGCGGAGATCATCATTGATTGCCTTTAAGAACTCATGCTCTTGCTCAAGATTGAGCTTTTCAAAGCGTAACTTCTCATGAGCCCTTAAAAGTTCTCGATGATCTTCGAAGATAGTTTCATGAGCCAACTTAAGAGTGTTTAGTTCTTTAGTTAGAAGATCAATTTTCTCCTTATCATTGTCATTCGTTTGATTAGCATGATTAATTGACGTTTCATCATAGTATTCATCACTAGAGTTGTCAACAAGTAAATCATCATCACCTAGCAAGTCATCTTCATCACTATTAAAATCAACATACTCGGGATGTGTTACCTTTGGACCTTTGGCCATGAAGCATCTTCCAACACCTTCATTTCGTGAGTCAAATATGTCGTAGGAGTTGGTTGACACAAGTGCTAGACCGGCAACACCTTCATCTT
The DNA here is from genome assembly GCA_021605205.1 of Aegilops longissima. Lineage (NCBI taxonomy): Eukaryota > Viridiplantae > Streptophyta > Magnoliopsida > Poales > Poaceae > Aegilops > Aegilops longissima. The sequence continues at coordinate 522,316,803 of CM038677.1, read as the reverse complement.
GAGTATATTCGGAGTCGGAGTGATAGCTTCTCTCGGAGTGATTGTCAGAGTCGGAGCCGGAAACCCATTAAGCAACATGAGCTTGATGTCTTCGTTTTGTGTAGCTCCTTGATGACTTGTCCTTTCTTTCCGAATCCTTACTTCTCCATGAGGGTCTTCGTTCATAACGATCATCTCTACTCCTCCTCTCTCTTGGTGGTGATTCTTCTCTTTTGCTCCTTCTTCTTGGAGAATCTTCTCTTCTTTTGTAGGGTGTCGTACACTCATTGGAGTAGTGTCCGGGTCTCCCACAATTGTAGCAATTGCGCTCTCGACTAGAAGATCTCTTTTCATTGTAAGACCTTGACTTGGAGCTTCTTTCTTTGCTTCTACTTTTGTAGAATTTGTTGAAGTTCTTCACCATTAAGCTCAATTCTTCATTGAAGGTTGGTTTCTCACTTGATGATGTGGGGGCTTCACTTGAGGCTTTGTAAGCACCACTTGACTTGTTGTGAAGTTCCTCCTTATCCTTGAGTGACATCTCATCAGCAACAATCCTTCCAATGACTTCCGTTGGCTTGAGATCTTTGTAGTTTGGCATCATTTGGATCAATGTGCACACGGTATCATACTTTCCATCCAATGCTCTTAGGATTTTCTTGATGATGAATTTGTCGGTCATCTCTTCATTCCCTAAGCCGGCAATCTCATTTGTGATAAGAGCAAGCCTAGAGTACATTTCAGCAACACCTTCACCATCCTTCATTTTGAATTTGTCAAGCTGACTTTGGAGCACATCCAACTTGGATTCCTTGACGGACTCGGTACCTTCATGCATATCAATCAAAGTATCCCAAATTTCCTTTGTATTCTCAAGATGGCTGATTTTGTTGAATTCTTCGGGGCACAATCCGTTGAAGATGATGTCACATGCTTGAGCGTTGTATTGCAGCATCTTCAATTCTTCCGCATTAGCTTCACGGTTCGGTTCTCTCCCATCGAAGAATTCACCTTGCAAGCCAATACAAATAATTGCCCAAGCAGCGGGTTATGTCCAAGAATATGCATTTTCATCTTATGCTTCCAACTAGCAAAATTAGTACCATCAAAGTAAGGACCTCTCGGTGATAATTTCCTCGCTAGACGCCATACTCTCCTAGGTTGTGAAACCAAGGCTATGACCACCAAAAGCTATGGAAATCAAAGCAAATAGAGACCAAAGCTCTGATACCACTTGTAGGACCTTGAAGTATGTCTAGAGGGGGGGTGATTAGACTACTTGACCAATAAAAACTTAACCTTTTCCCAATTTTAGAGTTTGGTAGATTTTAGCTATTTTAGGACAAGTCAAGCAATCATCACACAATTCAAGCAAGCATGCAAAGAGTGTATAGGCAGCGGAAATTAAAGCATGCAACTTGCAAGAATGTAAAGGGAAGGGTTTGGAGGATTCAAACGCAATTGGAGACACTGATGTTTTTGTCGTGGTTTCGATAGGTGGTGCTATCATACATCCACGTTGATGGAGACTTCAACCCACGAAGGGTAACGGCTGCTGAGTCCACGGAGGCTCCACCCACGAAGGGTCCACGAAGAAGCAACCTTTCTATCCCACCATGGCCGTCGCCCACGAAGGACTTGCCTCACTAGCGGTAGATCTTCACGAAGTAGGCGATCTCCTTGCCCTTACAAACTCCTTGGTTCAACTCCACAATCTTGTCGGAGGCTCCCAAGTGACACCTAGCCAATCTAGGAGACACCATTCTCCAAGAAGTAACAAATGGTGTGTTGATGATGAACTCCTTGCTCTTGTTCTTCAAAGGATAGTCTCCCCAACACTCAACTCTCTCTCATAGGATTTGGATCTGGTGGAAAGAGGGTTTGAGTGGAAAGCAACTTGGGGAAGGCTAGAGATCAAGATTCATATGGTAGGAATGGAATATGTTGGCCTCAACACATGATTAGGTGGTTCTCTCTCAGAACTGGTAAGTTGGAATTGTAGGTTCGTTCTGATGGCTCTCTCCATGAATGAAGAGGAGGTGGAGGGGTATATATAGCCTCCACACAAAATCTAACCGTTACACACAATTTACCAAACTCGGTGGGACCAAATCGTTAAACTCGGTCGGACCAATTTAGTAAACCTAGTGACCGTCAGTGATTTTCGGTGGGACTGACATGCATCTCGGTGAGACCGATTCGGTTAGGGTTAGGGCATAACGTAATCTCGGTGAGACCGATTACACAAACTCGGTGAGACCGATTTGGTAATAAGCTTTCCAGAGAGTTGGTCAGGTAAACTCGGTGGGACCGATTTGCTCTTTTCGGTGAGACGGAAATGTTACAAAAAGGAAACAGAGAGTTTACATTGCAATCTCGGCGGGACCGATCGCTCACTTCGGTTAAACCGAAATGTTACGAAGGGAAACAGAGAGATTGCTACCCCATCTCGGTGAGACCGAGATCCCTATCGGTAAGACTGATTTTCTTAGGGTTTGTGGCAGTGGCTATGACTTTTGGAATCGGTGGCGCCGGATAGAAAGAATCGGTGTGACCGATTTTGGCTTTAGGTTTAGGTCATTTGTGGATGTGGGAAAGTAGTTGAGGGTTTTGGAGCATATCACTAAGAACATGAAGCAAGAGGCTCATTAAGCAACACCTCATCCCTTCTTGATAGTATTGGCTTTTCCTATAGACTCAATGTGATCTTGGATCACTAAAATGTAAAATGAAGAGTCTTGAGCTTTTGAGCTTGAGCCAATCCTTTGTCCTTACTATTTTGAGGGATCCACTTTCATCATCCATGCCATGCCATTCATTGAGCTTTCCTGAAATAATAGTCTTGGAATAGCATTAGCTCAATGAGCTATATGTTGTTATGAATTACCAAAACCACCTAGGGATAGTTGCACTTTCACAAGTCTCTTTGCTCGTTCCGTAATGCATCATCGCGTAACTAACTCATTAGTCACATTGCTTGCAAGGCTTATATTGATGTGCATTACCGAAAGGGCCCAGAGATACCTCTCCGATACTCGGAGTGACAAATCCTAATCTCGATCTATGCCAACAGAACAAACACCTTCAGAGATACCTGTAGAACATCTTTATAATCACCCAGTTACGTTGTGACGTTTGATAGCACACAAGGTATTTCTCCGGTATCCGGGAGTTGCATAATCTCATAGTCAAAGAATATGTATATGACATGAAGAAAGCAATAGCAATAAAACTTAACGATCATTATGCTAAGCTAACGGATGGGTCTTGTCCATCACATCATTCTCCTAATGATGTGATCCCGTTCATCAAATGACAACACATGTCTATGGTTAGGAAACTTAACCATCTCTGATTAACGAGCTAGTCTAGTAGAGGCTTACTAGGGACACTGTATTTTGTCGATGTATCCACACATGTATCAAGTTTCCGGTTAATACAATTCTAGCATGAATAATAAACATTTATCATGATATAAGGAAATATAAATAACAACTTCATTATTGCCTCTAGGGCATATTTCCTTCAGTTAGCCGGGCGGGAAGCTTGCTTGGTAGCGCGGGAACAGGCTCACCGACGATACATTTGGACCCTCTTCGAGCCCACACATGGTCAAACGAAACGCGTGCGGTGCGGTGTTGTCAAGCATGCACTGGAATCCTCCGTTATGAACGTCGTGACAAGACGTGGCGATTGCAGGCCGGCTGGCCCCCATTTATTACAGCGGCCATTTAACCCTTGTGTCTCTTCAACCTTTCGATCGCGCACCACCATTGCAAGAAGCACACCCACCATGAGAAATTCTTAGAGGGCATCCTGCGCGGCTCCAATGGCGCTCCGAGCGGCTGCCGACGACGAGCAGTAGTTCACCATGTGTGCCGTGGTGGACACCCACAGAAGATTCATGGACCTCTCATTGGTGTACACCAACGAACCGGTCTAGGTGGAGCACTCCATCCACATCATGGAGTTGTTGCTTGCCGAGGATAAGTACAAGGTAGTCGGGTTCGACCTTGAGTACACCCGTGCTCGTGCCGGGTCTCGTCCCAAGGTCGTCGTCGCCCAGAAGTGTGTGTGCCACCACGTCCTCGTCTACCACTACTGCCTGGCCACAAGGCCTTGCGAGCGTTTCGCCAGGTTTGTCAACAGCCCCCACTACATGTTCGCTACGGTGGACATCACCAATGATGTAAAGGCGCTCGAGAATTCGGGCATCGCCTGCCAGAATCTTGTCGACATCCAGGGCCAATACAAGATCAGGGGCAGCAAGGAGCATGAGAAGGACTCACTGGTTCACCTCGCTGAGGCCATCATCGACCCCTACTACAGAGACATGAAGGATTCGTGCAACAAGGACAAGCGTGCCTGGCACTCGGCCTGGATGGAGAAACTCGACAAAGCTCACGTCGTGTACGCGGCCAAGGAGGCGTACACGAGCTACGACATGTACAGGCGGATTGTTGACATGAGGAAGTGCCTCCTTCCCAAAACGGCCAGCGATCCAGCCGGCAGCAGAGCAATGGCGAACGTCGTCGCAATAATAATTAGATGATTAGATCCTCGTTTCTCCTAGTTTAGTATGCATGTAATTGCTTACTTTGGTGTGTGGAAACATTATGTGCGTAGTCACTTGTGTAATTGTATGCTTAATTTGGTTATGCAATGCTGTATTTTTAAGTATATATGTTGATGCTCTATAGGCAGAGCGTAGATGTTATGCGCACAAAGAAAACCACATCGCACACGGACTAAACAATGGAACCCGTCGGTGATGTTTTCATCAATCACTCACAATTTTATACTGATACGTCTCCAACGGATCTATAATTTTTTATTGTTCAATGTTGTTATGTTATCAATCTTGGATGTTTTGCAATCATTTTATATCATTTTTTGGTACTAACCTATTGGCATAGTGCCAAGTGTCAGTTGCTGTTTTCTGCATGTTTGTTACATCGCAGGAAATCAATACCAAACGGAGTCCAAATGCAATGAAACTTCACAGAGATTTTTTTGGACCAGAAGACACCTAATGGGCCCTGGCTGGGCCTAGGGGTGCTCCGAGGAGAGCACAACCCACCAGGGCGTGCCAGGAGGCCCAGGCGCGCCCTAGTGGGTTGTGCCCACCTCGGGTGCCCCCCGGACCGCCTCTTTGCTCTATAAATACCCCCAATATTCCCAAAACCCTAGGGGAGTCTACGAAATATTCATCCAGCCGCCGCAGAGTCCAGAACCACCAGATCCAATCTAGACACCATCTCGGATGGGGTTCACCACCTCCATTGGTGCCTCTTCGATGATGCGTGAGTAGTTCTTTGCAGACCATCGGGTCTGTAGTTAGTAGCTAGATGGCTTCCGCTCTCTCTCTCTGAATTCTCAATACAATGGTCTCTTGGAGATCTAATATGATGTAACTCTTTTTGCGGTGTGTTTGTTGGGATCGATGAACTTTGAGTTTATGATCAGATCTATCTTTTTTATGCATGATTGCTTATAGCCTTGTATTTCTTCTCTGTTATTTGGGGTTTTTTTGGCCAACTTGATCTATTTATCTTGCAATGGGAAGAGGTGCTTTGTAGTGGGTTCGATCTTATGGTGCTTGATCCCAGTGACAGAAAGGGAACCGACACGTATCTATCGTTGCTACTAGGGATAAAATGATGGGGTCTATCTCTACATAGATAGATCTTGTCTACATCATGTCATCGTTCTTATTGCATTACTCCATTTCTCCATGAACTTAATACACTAGATGCATGTTGGATAGCGGTCGATGTGTGGAGTAATAGTAGTAGATGTAGGCAAGAGTCGGTCTACTAATCTTGGACATGATGCCTATGTCATTATTATTTCCTGGATATCGTCATGACTATTTGAAGTTCTATCAATTGCGCAACAGTAATTTGTTCACCCACCGTTTGCTATTTTTCTCGAGAGAAGCCACTAGTGAAACCTACGGCCCCCGGGTCTCTTTCTCATATTATTTGCCTTTGCGAGCTATTTTCCTATGCTTTTATTTTCAGATCTATTAAACTAAAAATACAAATGTACCTTGCTGCAATTTATTCTCATTTATTTTATTTTGCATTCGATCTATCAATCTACGACAATTTATCTCATGTCTGTTTGCCTATCTTGAGGCGTCGTACCCGGAAGGGATTGACAACCCCTTTTACACGTCGGGTTGCGAGGATTTGTTATCTGTGTGTAGGTGTTGTTTATGTTGTGTTGCTTGGTTCTCCTACTGGTTTGATAACCTTGGTTTCACATCTGAGGGAAATACCTACCGCTGATGTGCTGCATCATCCCTTCCTCTTTGGGGAAATACCAACGTAGCTTCGAGTCGCATCATATACCAGTAATCGTTTGCTCACAACACACACGGCTTGTTAGTAGAAATCATCTGTGTTGTTATCGGTCCACGCACATGTTTCCGATTACAGACCTGTTTGCCGTGTATCGCACACATCTTGTTAAGTTCAACCGTTTATGTTCTCTTGTCTCAACGCAAACAATTCATCCGAGTGAACCGCATGTCGTATATCGCACACACCTTGATCTAGCTGACCGTTTCTTTTGTGTTTCCTAATCACAAACAGTTCATCCGAGTGAACCGTATGCTGTATATTGCACACACCTTCATCTGGCTGCCCGTTTCTTTTGTTCCTCCTCATCACAAACAGTTAATTGAACTGAATTGTATGCCCTGCATCGCACACACAACTAAAATATGAACCATGTTTGATGCATCCTTCGTTGCAAACGTTTTGCGCCTTTTTGACGGGTTTTTTACACCACCGTTTGCGATTATTGCATCGCACACAGTTTCGTCGAAGGGTCTCCGATCGTAGTGTCGCGTTAGCAGCATCCTGCAGTAGTGCATGTTTCATGCTATGGTTAGATTTATCTTAATTCTTCTTTCATAGTTGCGGATGCTTGTGAGAGGGGTTAATCATAAGTGGGAGGCTCGTCCAAGTAAGGACAGCACCCAAGCACCGGTCCACCCACATATCAAATTATCAAAGTAACGAACGTGAATCATATGAGCATGATGAAAACTAACTTGATAACAATTCCCATGTGTCTTCGGGAGCTCTTTGCTTTATATAAGAGTTCGTCCAGGCTTGTCCTTTTCTACAAAAGGTATTGGGACACCTTGATGCACCTTTGTTACACTTGTTACTTGTTACCCGTTAAGAATTATCTTATCACAAAACTATATGTTACCGATAATTCAGTGCTTGCAGAGAATACCTTATTGAAAACCGCTTGTCATTTCCTTCTGCTCCTCATTGGGTTTGATACTCTTACTTATCGAAAGGACTACGATAGATCCCCTATACTTGTGGGTCATCAGCTGGCTATTCGCATATCAACCTGGTGATTTAATACTTGGACGAATTGTGGCCAAGCTACAAGGTTGAACTGAGCAGTACTTTGTCGGGTGGAAGAAGTACCATCCTCTCTTCAAGATCTTGTTCTTCCTTTATCGTCGAACCTTGTTTTGAGAATACCATGTGTATAGTGATTTTAGACAAAATATGTGATTACGATACTTCATGTGTTTTCCACCTTGGGATCAAAGGTGATGGTTTGTTTGGAGATATGTTTTCCCTATATTTTCTCGTGTCATGAAGTTGTGTACATCCTGCAGAATTTGTATACTAAATTACTTAAAGAAGAATAGGAATATACACATTTCATCTTGGTAAAACAAACTAAATAAATTTTTGTTTCTATGATATGAGTGATGTCTTATCATGTGTTAATCACATTTTGTCATCTCTAATAGTGCAACTCATGTCTGGAGTACCTTATGTTCCAATTTATTATCACTTTGGTGGTTCTTTTCCACTATTGTGTATTTTTTCCAAGCTTACCTAAGAGGGTCTAATTTTTTTCAATTTCATATTATTTATTTGATCGTAACTTATTATTTTGAAATATTTTGACAATTATAAATGCAGGTATATAAAGATATTATTCTAAAAGAAGGTCGGTATTGATATTATGTACCAGTTCTGGATATGGGTAATAAAGGTAAGTAGAAGAGATCTCTACGCAAGTGCCTGAAATTAAGAGCTGAGGACCATAGTATAGGGTCGGTGAATATGTGGCCCCATTATCATTAACTATAGAATGGTGCCCACGTGCACCATGAGTCTTTATTGCTTTACCCTTCAACGTCCTGGATATCCTGCACCACCCATTATTTATACCTCAAAGATGAAACACCTTGTCCAACATGTCAAGCTTGTTGTACGAGAGTTTTTGTTTAGTTACATTTGTAGGCACTAAAAGTAAGCCGGGAAGAGGAAGAAAGAGAGAGCTCAAGAGCACTGGGAATGGGAACATGGAGGAAATACCTTTTTTGCACCTCTAGTGTTGGGGGTGCAGATATTTTAGATGGATCCTTTCCTGATGCCTCCCATTCCTACGGTTCTTGTGCACTCCTTCCTCTTCCTTTTGGCTTATGGGATAGCTCTGATGGAGAAACCATATACATGTGTCCACATATATAGATAACATGGGACCACGAAGGCGAGCTTTAAAGAGGAAGAATAGATGGTCTTAGATTAGTGGGAATGGGAACATGGAGGAAACCCTAACTTGCTCGGTTTTCACCTCTAGTATAGGACGTTAGCGTTGAGTATGGTGTTTTCCGATGCCTCCCATTTCTATTATTCTAAAACACGCGTTCCTCTTTCTTTTTTTGCTTGTTCTGATGCTTTAGCTTACAAATCAACTATATGTTTGCACATATTCGATGAGAAATCTCAAAAGCGAGCTGGGACGAGGAAGGAAGAGATGGCGTAAGAGTAGTGGGAATGAGAACATAGAGGAAACCCTAAATTTACTGGTTCTTTACCTCTTTTCTTGAGGTGGAAATTTAGTTTGGCATTTCCTGATGCCTTTCATTCCTATTGTTCTCTGGCGCTCTTTCCTACTCCTTTTTGTTCGCTAAATAACTTTAGGAAATAAAAGAAAACATGCATATGCATATATTCATATGATATGAGATGTCCATTGTGAGAAATGAAAAGGAAGAAACAGAACCTAAGAGTAGTGGACATGGAAACATGATGGAATGCTAAAGCTCTCCTGATTCCTAGTGCATCGGAGAAAGAGGAATCGGTTGAGTTTTCTTCATTCCTCCCATGCCTAGTGTTCTTTGGTGCTCCTTACTCTTTTTGTTGGTTGTAGAACATGAAACAAATTCATAGTATAATATGATTAGATTGAAGTTCATTCACCCTACATAGTTAGATTCCAAATTTCGGTGTTAAACGACACACATGTGTAGTTCCTGATTATTTTGAAAATGCATGAGTACTTATCATGTAAAAACAATCAATTTAACTTTCAAGTTAATGTATATGAAATATACATCTCTATATCTGAAAGAGGGCCTCTGTAGAAATATATATTCAGAGTAAACAAGATGAGGCACACAACTTTAACACATAGAATGGTACCCTAGTTTATTATGTTGAACTCATGCTCGAGACTAAATCACATCAATGACACGCCACTGTTGACCAATGTAGTTCAGAATACGAGCATAAATCAAAGTACAAATCACGCACACAAAACATGTAACAATATATTCATTGCAGATTATTTTTATCATCAATTCCCAATGAGCTCACACATGAGAACGAACTAATGGAAAGCTAGCAACAAACAACCTTGAATGCAACAAGATATATCTGCATCTTCAAAAATTGTAACTCCAATGATTTTGTACACTTGATTATAAAATGGTGTTGTTCTTTTATGTATTGTTTCAGTGTGTGGGACAAGGCTTATTTCCCATCTCTTGAACCTTGATGGCTATTCGCATATCAACCTGGTGATTTAATACTTGGATGAATTGTGGCCAAGCTACAAGGTTGAACTGAGAAGTACTTTGCCGGGTGGAAGAAGTACCATCCTCTATTCAGGGTCTTGTTCTTCCTGTATCTTTGGATCTTGTTTTGAAAATACTATGTGTATGGTGAGTTTAGACAACATACGTGATTACGATACCTTCATGTGTTTTCCACCTCAGGATCAAAGGTGATGGTTTCTTTGGAGATATATTGTCCCTATATTTTCTCGTGCCATGAAGTTGCATACATCCCGCAGAATTGTATACTAAATTACTTAAATAAGAATAGGAATATACACATTTTATCTTGATAAAACAACTAACTAATTTTTTGTTTCTATGACATAGTGATGTCTTATCATGTGTTAATCACATTATGTCATCTCTAATAGTGCAGCTCAAGTTTGGAGTACTTTATGTTCCAATTTATTATCACTTCGGTGATTCTTTTCCACTTTTGTGTATTTTTTCCAAGCTTACCTAAGAGGGTCTAATTTATCCAATTTCATATTATTTATTTGATCACAACTTATTACTTTGGCATACTTTGACATTGTAAATGCAGGTATATACACATATTATTCTAAAATAAGGTTGGTATTGATATTATGTACCAGTTTTGGATATGGGTAATAAAGGTAAGTAAAAGAGATCTCTACGCAAGTGCCCGAAATTAAGAGCTGAGGACCATAGTATACGGTAGGTGAATATGTGGCCCCATTATCATTAACTACAGAATGGTGCCCACATGCACTACGTGTCTTAATTGCTTTATCCTTGAAGGTCCTGGATATCCTGCACCACCCATTATTTATACCTAAAGGTGAAACACATTGTCCAACATGTCAAGCTTGTTGTACCAGAGCTTTTGTTTAGTTACATATGTAGGCACTAAAAGTAAGCAGGGAAGAGGAAGAAAGGGAGAGCTCAAGAGCACTGGGAATGGGAACATGGAGGAAAGACCTTTTTTGTTTGCACCTCTAGTGTTGGGGGTGCAGATATTTCAGATGGATCCTTTCCTGATGCCTCCCATTCCTACTGTTCTTGTGCACTCCTTCCTCTTCCTTTTGGCTTACGGGATAGCTCTGAGGGAGAAACCATATACACGTGTCCACATATTTAGGGAACATGAGACCATGAAGGCAAGCCTTTAAGAGGAATAATAGATGGTCTTAGAGTAGTGGGAATGGGAACACGGAGGAAACTCTAACTTGCTCAGTTTTCACCTCTAGTATCGGAGGTTAGAATTGAGTATGGTGTTTTCCGATGCCTCCTATTCCTATTATTCTAAAGCACTCGTTCATCTTTCTTTGTTGGCTTGTTTTGTTGCTTTAGCATAGAAATCAACTATATGTTTGCACATACTCGATGAGAAATATCAAAAGCAAGCTCGGAAGAGGAAGAAAGAGAGGGTGTAAGAGCAGTGGGAATGAGAACATAGAGGAAATCCTAACATTAATGGTTCTTTACCTCTTTTCTTGAGGTGGAAATTCAGTTTGGCATTTCCCGATGCCTCTCATTCCTATTGTTCTTAGGCGCTCCTTCCTATTCCTTTTTTTTGCTAAATAACTTCAGGAAATAAAAGAAAACATACATATGCATATATTCATTTGATATGAGATGTCCACTGTGAGACATGAAAAGGAAGAAACTAGACCTAAGAGTTGTGGACATGGAAACATGACGGAATGCTAAAGCTATCTCAGTTCCTAGTGCAACACAGAAAGAGGCATCGGTTGAGTTTTATTCATGCCTCCCATGATGTAGCGACCCGACCTCAGACGGTCAAGCCTCTGTGTATCTGTGCCATCCCTGGATCAGTATGCTGGCACACACAGTACATCAATGTATATATCAAAGTGCAATCACATGTATAAATAACGTAAAATGATATATACCTCATAATACTCAGCGGAAACAATCAAACGGGTGTGGAGTCCCATCAACGCCATCGGTAGGTTGAGTGTAGACCGTAACCCTGTATCGTAACTCTTACTCGTCGAGGAAATATCTGCAACATGATACGTTGCAGCCGTGTAGGTCAGTACATTGAATGTACCGGCAAGATCACAACATGAGAAAACAGATGATAAAACTATACTATATGCAATATGGCTTTGTGGCTCTGTATCTGAGTTTTGTTTGCGTAAAAGCTGGTTTTATTTTCCCTACATCAAAGGAATAAATGAAGTCTATACTATGGAGTTTTCTGTCATGACATGGTTCCGCCAACCGATGTCTCATAGCCCAAATTCATCATAAGTTGCCCATAATTAAGTTATCAGTCCAGTGTTGAGAGTTCCGAGATAGATCCAAGTCCAGATGCTCAAATTGTCCGTAACCAGGGACACGGCTAATCGATTAGGTTTAAACCCTCTGCAGAGGTTTGTACACTTTACCCGCAAGATTCGATCCTCTCTTTACGTTCTCGCACTTGAGTGTTTGAGAACAAGATGACCAAACATGGTCTTCCAAAGAGTTCCTCGACCACTGTCCGGTACTCAACCCATCCTACCGTAGTTCTACATCTGCTAGTACCGTCCCAGCCAGAGTCACAACTAAGGTCAACCAAGCGAGCCCATAATGACTTGCGGTTGCAGGTAAGCTTCGGGCGTGAAGTATTCTTCCGTCTCTTTGAGTCAGGTGAAGCTTTCCGCAAGATGTCATGGCGCTTCTCCATGCATCCCGGCCAACCACTGGTTTCTCCAGGGTGCCCGTCAACCGTCCTTCACCCAGTAGTGTGTATTGAATTCTTGTCTTGAGTCTTGAAGTCTTGAGGCCTTGAAGATGCAGTCCTTGCAGATTCCATCATGGAGTTATCGTCATTGACGTAGAGCCTCCATTCTCACACCACTCCCGAGCACTCATACCAAACCCCGTCTACTATAGCGTAGCATTAAAATAAATAACGTCCCGGGCTTGGTAACAGGGAGGTGGGTTCCTACCTCATGCATACTACTCAACTACAAGGATTCAATAACACTACTGAGGGGTGGTTGCAAAGATGTCACTAAATGCAATAAAACATAGGCAGGAAAGCATGGTCAAAGTGAACTTGCCTTGTTGACGATCTTGAAAAACTAGGGTTTCGTGTAGCAATCTTCGCACTCGGAAATTCTACGAGGCAAACAATAACTATAATAAGCACATAGCATAACATAACATAACAAAGTAACACACCAAAACCAACAAAGCAAAACCCAAAGGAAAACTTAAAGAAAAGACAACTCAAAGTTTTCCTACTTCAAATAACAACAAAAATAGTTTTATATAACAAAATTTCTTAACATCACCTAATCATGGTTTTATGTTAACTAAACAGAAAATATTTCATTAAGCAACTAGGAGCAAAAAGAATTAAATAAAAATCTATTATGAAACTCCCGGAATAAGCAAAACAAGCCTTAATTCAAATCTGATCTAACTCAATTTTTTTAAATCCAAACATAGACAAATTATATATTTTTGGAAACTACAAGAAAATTGTGATCTAACGCAAAAAGAATCAGCATCATTGGACTTCTAGATCAAAAGTTATAAGCTAAACAAAAACGGAACTAAATTTGTTACGGAAATAAATCTGAAAACGAAAACGGCGACGTGGCGAGATTTGATTGGTTGTCGGGTGTGCGCGTTTTAGGCTATCTAGAGGACGGCCGCACATTTGAAGAAAACGGTTTGGCTATTAAGTGATCTATTTGGGGCCTTAGGATCAAGATCTAACGGTGGTACGGGAATAGACAAAAGAAAGAGAAAAAAAAACAACAAGGGAGTTACCTGTACGTGAGGCAGAGATGGCAGGAAGGAGACGGCGATGTGGAGGCTGCTCGGCGAGGCAAGGTCGCCGGCGAGGTGGGGGTGGCGGAGGAGGGTCGGCGCTTGGGAGGTTCGGGAGAGCTCTGGTGGCGTTCTAGGCAGGAAAAGGAGGACGGTGGCGAGAAGGCTACGGGCAGGGGGGGCGTGGTGATGGGAAAAATGGAGCGAGGAGAGGAGGGGTTTTATAGGCGGTCTCGGGAGGCGCTGGGATGGAAAGACGAGGGAGATCGGGAAGGTGGAGTTTCCTGTCTCCATGGATATGGAAAGCTTCTGTAACGTGAGAGGAAACAGAGGAAGGAGATGATCTCTTGTTGGGCTAGAATAGGAAAGTGCTTAATGGGCCAGGTTTTCCTAATAAAACGATTCCATTCCTATTTTTAAAATTAGGAAACTAAAACAATAAAAGGAAATCAAATCAATTCGAATAAAGAGTTTTATATACTAAAATTATCAGAAAAATAAAATGTAGATGATGAGCATTATTCCACGGCCAAAATAAAAACTAAAAAATATGTTTTCAGAAAATCCCTAAAGGCTTTATTTCTTTTGCAAATAATTTTTAAATAAAACTTTGGTTTTCTTGGCTCAAATATTTTCAAAATGCCCCTGATTTTGGAGGTCATTTTCCTCCGCTCTTTCTTGCTTGCAAGAATTTATTTTCGGGTATTTCTCGGGAAGAAAAATAGAGAAACAAGTGCAAATATTTGAAAGAATTAAATTGCAAAACTCCGTTCAAATTCTTTATAGTTGAAGAAGTCATGTCATCTTCTCTCATTGATTTTAATAGGATGAATTTGAATTTACGGAGAAGGGAAAGTCATTTTATTCCCTCTCTTTCAAAAGTTTTTGAAAAGGTTCAAATTTCACTCAAGTTTAATTCACTCAAGCAAACAAACAAACAATTCAATTAATTATATTAACATTCCAAAATTTGGGATGTTACAAACTTACCACACTTAAAATGAATCTCGTCCTCGAGATTGAAGAGGCTAACAAGAAAAGGTTAGGGTTGGGGTCTTCTAGCAAATGTCTTGGTCGAAAGGTCGGGGTGCTACCACACTTAAAACAAGGTCATGGTTCCAATAAACTCAGATATTTCCTCTGGAGGGCTGACAATGTATGTCTCTTCACATATCTTACAATAGCTCCTTCATTAAAGCTCTTACATCGGAAGCATAGAGTTTTCCTCAAAAGCTTGGGTCGGTTCGTCAAAGTTGAAGTTCGTCCGAGACCGGATCTTCTTAGCTGATGGGTCTGTGTCCATTCTAAACAACTATCGAAACACTCATGGTGGTCTACAATTTATGGTTTTCTCCTGCGAAAACGGGTGCAGGTTGAACCTCACCGTATAACCTCGTTTGGCAGCGGTTGCTGTAATGGGGTTCCATCGTCCTACCATTTTATGGTTTTATGGCTTATCGCGTCGACACTCTTCTAAGTTTTCAAGGCTCTCGATTTTCCATCAACATATGATAGTTCATGATAGAAGTCTCCGTATGGGGCCAATCCATCCCGTGCTTGAATCATTACCACATATGTAAATATCGAATCACGTGTTTTAACACTTGGGCATACTCAAAGCATTGCAGAATTTCTCTTGTTCTCGAACTGAGTTCGTATAAATCCATGGTTTCGCATGCCAAACAAAACATCTATCGTTACTTCACCACTCTCGGGTTTTTGCGTAACCTCCTCTGAAACGTAGGCTGATTGGATCACAGATTCTTCCAAATTTATTCCTTTATCAAGGTTACAATGGTTCCTTCTCAAAATCCACGGGCACGTGGGTTATGGCCCACTTCAACACTAGTGCAGCTTTAACTCATCCTTGGAGTAACCTCTTGTTACACCTCCTTTAAATCCAGTAGTACTCTGTTTCTTCATACCATCATATCAAAAGCAAAATTTCAACTTATTTTGTCCAGCTTCCTTCTATGGACCGTCATGGATAACACATTTCTTTCTTCATTGATCCTGTGGTTTTACAGAGTACTATGACCAAAATAAATGCACAAGTTTATCCATAACATCTCATTATTCTCATATCAATCTTTCATTACATCCTTAATCATTTTTCGTGAATCCAAATTCCAAAAAGTTTACTACAAATGCTGCCACCCACATGGTTCGGTATGGTCAGACATTACTTCCAACTTTATTCATTTTTTTTCCTCCTTGAGGGTTCTTCAGTCCCACTGGAATTGTGCGACATGTGCCTTGAATTCTTCAATCTTCTGTTTCATTGTGGTGGCCTTGAGCTTCACCTCCATCATCTCAGTATGCACTTCGCTTAGGTATTCCTGAGGATAACGGAGTCTTGCTTCAAGTATTTCTCCGATCTGGCGTATGGCTTCCATGGCTGCTTCACGAACAGCATCGAAGAAAGTTGCTTGTGGCACCCGTGAAATGAAAAAGTACTGCCCCATCATTTTTGGGCAAACTCCTTTCAAATGGTGGAGGTGTACCTCCACATACCAAAGTTCCACTCCCTTATGCATGAAGGGGTAGCCTTTGTAGACTGCATCTCCTTCAAGGTGAATATGCTTCATCATGTCCTTGAGATCTTGGGTAATCATGATCACTTGTCGAGGTCATGATGGTTTCGGACCTTTAAGGAAAGACTCGTAAAGGGTCGTCATCTGCAGTTGTGAAACAGAAATGATGCTCAGAATTAAGGTACTTATCTCCTGGGGCATACATTCATATCATCCAAACAGAACTTCAAACTCAATTTCCAATTTCCTGTTTATGCATCACAACTCACTTTCTTCCATGTTCATCAAGAATATTAATTTCCAAGATAAAATATGGCACTCCTTAAAGCTTCTCAGCATGTGACATTACAACTTTATTGAGTCATGAACTATTACAATCTCAGAGTAATCTATTACATAATTCAACTCATTGAGCTCATGAAAATGAAATTGCTTTCTACTACTCCATATCAAAATTCCAACTACTCAACTCCAGCTTTCATCTTGTCGGGACATTTAATAGCATAATGTCCTGCCCCCTTGCAGCGAAAACAAATGACTTACGACATGTCTCGGGGCTTCTTTGTGACTATGCGAACTCCTTGGATTCTTGGTTTCTTTTCTGGACATTTACTAGCGTAATGACCTAAATCCTTGCATCTGTAACAAGTGATATGACTTAGGTCCTTCTCTGCAAAAGTTGCGTCGTTCTCGGATTGTCTTCTCTTCCTGGATTTCGCTGTAATGCTCAGAGTTTCTATCTCCCGGGGGTCAAACTTCACTTCTGCTGTCGGGAAATATCCCAGATACTCTTTTCTTCCCTTGGGGCAATACTGTGAAAAATGTCCTTCTTCTCCACATGAATAGCAGGCATTGGAGTAAAATCTGTTGAGGCCTTCTCCATCAAGGTCTTCAACACTTTCATTCATCACTGGTTCTTTCATAACTTCTCGGAGAGATTCTTTCATTCCATCTTCCTGCTTCGGAATAGTTTGTTGCACCGTGGAGTAAATGTGACCTTTGCACCGGTAGTGGGTGGTTCCTTCACACGGAAGCAAGTCACACGACTAGTTGGGCATTCCTCACCGGGTGTTTCTCCTCACAATGAGGGCATCCATCTTTGTGTTCCTCCCAGGTGTGTCCTATTTCTCCATAAATCTTGCAGCACAAGGTTTACTTCTTGGTGCATCATTGTGTTTCCGGATGAGACGTGATTTCAACAGGGTCTTCTTGAATTCCTCCCAAGTTCTTGCTCCTTTAAATCCTTGTATGGCTTGATGCATTCTCCACCAGGTTGCAGCACTCCCTGTAAAGTACTGAAGAGCGTATTGAACGTCATACTTCCTTGAAACCAAGTTGCTCCCAAAGTGATTTTCCATGTTCTGCATCCATAGCTCTGCCTCCGGCTGAGTCTTCGGTCCAGAGAATATCAGTCCAACTTCATGAAGGAAATATGCCCTAGAGGCAATAATAAAGTTATTATTTATTTCCTTATATCATGATAAATGTTTATTATTCATGCTAGAATTGTATTAACCGGAAACATAATACATGTGTGAATACATAGACAAACAGAGTGTCACTAGTATGCCTCTACTAGACTAGCTTGTTAATCAAAGATGGTTAAGTTTCCTAACCATAGACAAAGGAGTTGTCATTTGATTAACAAGGTCACATCATTAGTTGAATGATCTGATTGACATGACCCATTCCATTAGCTTAGCACCCGATCGTTTAGTATGTTGCTATTGCTTTTATCCATGACTTATACATGTTCCTATAACTATGAGATTATGCAACTCCCGTTTACCGGAGGAACACTTTGGGTACTACCAAACGTCACAACGTAACTGGGTGATTATAAAGGAGTACTACAGGTGTCTCCAAAGGCAGATGTTGGGTTGGCGTATTTCGAGATTAGGATTTGTCACTCCGATTGTCGGAGAGGTATCTCTGGGCCCTCTCGGTAATGCACATCACTAAGCCTTGCAAGCATTACAACTAATGAGTTAGCTGTGAGATGATGTATTACGGAACGAGTAAAGAGACTTGCCAGTAACGAGATTGAACTAGGTATTGGATACCGACGATCGAATCTCGGGCAAGTAACATACCGATGACAAAGGGAACAACGTATGTTGTTATGCGGTTTGACCGATAAAGATCTTCGTAGAATATGTAGGAGCCAATATGGGCATCCAGGTCCGCTATTGGTTATTGACCGAGAATAGTTCTAGGTCATGTCTACATAGTTCTCGAACCCGTAGGGTCCGCACGCAAGGTTTCGATGGCGGTTATATTATGAGTTTATGTATTTTGATGTACCAAGGAGTTCGAGTCCCGATGTGATCACGGACATGACGAGGAGTCTCGAAATGTTCGAGACATAAAGATTGATATATTGACGGCTATATTCGGACACGGAAAGGTTCGGAAGTTTCGGAGAAAACCGGAGTGCCGGAGGGTTACTGGAACCCCGGGAAGTAATGGGCCTTATTGGGCCAAGAGGGAGAGAGAGGCTGCACCAGGAGGTGGCGCCCCCCCATGGGGAGTCCGAATGGACTAGGAGGCGCGCCCCCCTTCCTCTCCTCTCTCCTCTCTTTCCTTCCCCTTCCCTCTTCCTAGTAGGACTAGGAAGGGGAGTCCTACTCCTACTAGGAGGAGGACTCCCCCCTCCTGGCGCCCCCTAGGGCTGGCCGGCCCTCCCCTTGCTCCTTTATATCACAGGCGGGGGGCACCCTAGAACACACAAGTTGATCTACGGATCGTTCCTTAGCCGTGTCGGTGCCCCCTCCACCATATTCCACTTCGGTCATATCGTCGCGGAGCTTAAGCGAAGCCCTGCGCCGGAGAAGTCATATCGTCATGAGCTTAGGCGAAGCCCTGCGTCGGTGGAGCATCATCATCGTCCTGCCACGCCGTCGTCTTGTGGAACTCATCCCGACACTTTGCTGGATCGGTCCGGGATCGTCATCGAGCTGAGCGTGTGCAGAACTTCGGAGGTGCCGTCGTTCGGTGCTTGGATCGGTCGGATCGTGAAGGCGTCGACTACATCAACCGCATTGTTATAACGCTTCCGCTTTGGTCTCACGAGTGCGTGGGCAGACCTCTCCCTCTCGTTGCTATGCCATCACCATGGTCTTGCGTGTGCGTGGGAAATTTTTGAAATTACTCGTTCCCCGGCAATGGCATCCGAGCCAGGTTTTATGCGTTGATGTTATATGCACGAGTAGAACACAAGTGAGTTGTGGGCGATACAAGTCATCTGCTTACCAGCATGTCATACTTTGGTTGGCGGTATTGTGAGATGAAGCGGCCCGGACCGACATTACTGCAGTCGCTTACGCGAGACTGGTTTCACCGCTGTGAGCACTCGTTGCTTAAAGGTGGTGGCGGGTGTCTGTCTCTCTCACTTTAGTTGAACCGAGTGTGGCTCGCCCGTCCTTGCGAAGGTTAAAACAGCACCAACTTGACAAACTATCGTTGTGGTTTTGATGCGTAGGTAAGAACGGTTCTTGCTCAGCCCGTAGCAGCCACGTAAAACTTGCAACAACAAAGTAGAGGACGTCTAACTTGTTTTTGCAGGGCATGTTGTGATGTGATGTGGTCAAGGCGTGATGCTATATTTTATTGTATGAGATGATCATGTTTTGCAACCGAGTTATCGGCAATCGGCAGGAGCCATATGGTTGTCGCTTTATTGTATGAAATGCAAAAGCCATGTAATTGCTTTACTTTATCACTAAGCGATGGCGATAGTCGTAGAAGCAATAGTTGGCGAGGCGACAACGATGCTACGATGGAGATCAAGGTGTCGCGCCGGTGGCGATGGTGATCATGGCGGTGCTTGGAGATGGAATCACAAGCACAAGATGATGATGGCCATATCATATCACTTATATTGATTGCATGTGATGTTTATCCTTTATGCATCTTATCTTGCTTTGATTGACGGTAGCATTATAAGATGATCTCTCACTAAAATTATCAAGTAGTGTTCTCCACGAGTATGCACCGTTGCCAAAGTTCGTCGTGCCGAGACACCACGTGATGATCGGGTGTGATAAGCTCTCGTCCATCTACAACGGGTGCAAGCCAGTTTTGCACGCAGAATACTCAGGTTATACTTGACGAGCCTAGCATATGCAGATATGGCCTCGGAACACGGAGACTGAAAGGTCGGCGTGAATCATATAGTAGATATGATCAACATAAGATGTTCACCATTGAAAACTACTCCATCTCACGTGATGATCGGTTATGGTTTAGTTGATTTGGATCACGTGATCACTTAGATGACTAGAGAGATGTCTGTCTAAGTGGGAGTTCTTAAGTAATATGATTAATTGAACTTAAATTTATCATGAACTTAGTCTGGTAGTATTTTGCAGATTATGTTGTAGATCAATAGCTCGCGTTGTTGCTTCCTGTGTTTTTATATGTGTTCCTAGAGAAAATTGTATTGAAAAATGTTAGTAGCAATATTGCGGATTGGATCCGTGATCTGAGGTTTATCCTCATTGCTGCCTGAAGAATTATGTCCTTGATGCACCGCTAGGTGACGGACCTATTGCAGGAGCGGATCTGAGGCGTTATGAGCGTTTGGCTAGCTCAATATGATGACTACTTGATAGTTTAGTGCACCATGCTTAAACGGCTTAGAATCGGGACTTCAAAGGCGTTTTGAGCGTCATGGACCATATGATATGTTCCAGGAGTTGAAGTTAATATTTCAAGCAAATACCGAGTTGAGAGATATGAAGTCTCCAACAAGTTCTATAGCTAAAAGATGGAGGAGAATCGCTCAACTAGTGAGCATGTTCTCAGATTATGCAGGTACTTCAATCGCTTGAATCAAGTGGGAGTTAATCTTCCGAGATAAGATAGTGATTGACAGAATTCTCTAGTCACCATCACTAAGTTACTAGAACTTCGTGATGAACTATAGTATGCAAGGGATGACGAAAACAATTCCCAAGCTCTTGGCGATGCTAAAATCGGCGAAGGTAGAAATCAAGAAAAACATCAAGTGTTGATGGTTGACAAGACCACTAGTCTCAAGGAAAAGGCAAAGGAAGAAGGGAACTTCAAGAAGAGCGGCAAGCAAGTTGCTACTCGGTGAAGAAGCCCAAGTCTGGACCTAAGCACGAGACTAAGTGCTTTTGCTACAATGGAACTGGTCCTTTGAAGCGGAACTACCCCAAGTATTTGGCGATAAGAAGGATGGCAAAGTGAATAAAGGTATATTTGATATACAGATTATTGATGTGTATTACTAGTGTTCGTAGCAACCCCTCGGTATTTGATCTTGGTTCGGTTGCTAAGAGTAGTAACTCGAAACAGGAGTTGCGAATGAACAGAAACTAGTTGAAGGGAAGTGACGATGAGTGTTGGAAATAGTTCCAAGATTGATATGATCATCATCACACACTCCCTATATTTTCGAGATTAGTGTTAAAAGCCAAATAAATGTTATTTAGCGTTTGCGTTGAGCATGAATATGATTTGATCATGTTTATTGCGATACGGTTATTCATTGAAGTTAAAGAATAATTGTTATTCTGTTTACATGAATAAGACCTTGATGGTTATGCACCCAATGAAAATAGTTTGTTGGATCTCGATCGTAATGATACACATATTCATAATATTGATGCCAAAAGATGCAAAGTTAATAATGATAGTGCAACTTATTTGTGGCAATCGCCGTGTAGGTCATATTGGTGTAAAACGCATGAAGAAACTCCATGTTGATGGACTTTCGGAATCACTTGGTTATGAATCATTTGATGCTTGCGAACCGTGCCGTTTGGGCAAGATGACTAAAACTCCGTTCTCGGAACAATGGAACAAGCTCTTGACTTATTGGAAATAATACATACCGATGTATGCGATCCAATGAGTGTTGATGCTCGTGGCAAGTATCGTTATTTTCGACCTTCACAAGATGATTTGAGCAGATATGGGTATATCTACTTGATGAAACATAAGTCTGAAATAGTTGAAAGGTTCAAAGAATTTCAGAGTGAAGTGGAAAATCATCATAACAAGAAAATAAAGTTTCTGCGATCTGATCGTGGAGATGAATATTTGAGTTACGAGTTTTGTCTTCAATGAAAACAATGTGGAATAGTTTCACAGCTCACGCCACCTGGAACACCACAACGTTATGGTGTGTCCGAACGTCGTAACCGTACTTTATTATGATATGGTGCGATCTATGATGTATCTTACCGATTTACCACTATCGTTTTGGGGTTATGCATTAGAGACAGCTGCATTCACGTTTAATAGGGCACCATCTAAATCCGTTGAGATGACACCGTATGAACTATGGTTTAGCAGTAAACCTAAGCTATCGTTTCTTAAAGTTTGGAGTTGTGATGCTTATGTGAAAAAGTTTTCACCTGATAAGCTCGAACCCAAATCGGAGAAGTGTGTCTTCATAGAATACCCAAAGGAAACTGTTGGGTACACCTTCTATCACAGATCCGAAGGCAAGTTTTTCGTTGCTAAGATGGATACTTTCTAGAGAAGAAGTTTCTCTCGAAAGAAGTGAGTGGGAGGAAAGTAGAACTTGATGAGGTAATTGTACCTTCTCCCTTATTGGAAAGTAGTTCATCACAGAAATCAGTTTCAGTGATTTCTACACCAATTAATAAGGAAGTTAATGATGATGATCATGAAACTTCAGATCAAGTTGCTACCAAACCTCGTAGGTCTTCGGAGTAAGATCCGCACTGAGTGGTACGGTAATCCTATTCTAGAAGTCATGTTACTAGACCATAATGAACCTACGAACTATGAGGAAGCAATGATGAGCCCAGATTCCGCGAAATGGTTTGAGACCATGAAATCTGAGATGGGATCCATATATGAGAACAAAGTGTGGACTTTGATGGAGTTGCCGATGATCGGCAAGCCATATTATATAAATGGATCTTCAAGAGGAAGACAGATCTCGATAGTAGTGTTACTATCTACAAAGTTCGACTTATCGCAAAAAGGTTTTCGACAAGTTCAAGGTGTTGACTACAAATGAGATTTTCTCAAGCATGGCGATTCTTAAGTCTGTCCGAATCATGTTAGCAATTGCCACATTTTATGAAATCTGGCAAATGGATGTCAAAACTACATTCTTTAATGGATTTATTAAAGAAGAGTTGTATATGATGCAACCAGAAGTTTTTGTCAATCCTAAAGGAGCTAACAAAATGTGCAAGCTCCAATGATCCATCAATGGACTGGTGCAAGCATCTCGGAGTTGGAATATACGCTTTGATGTGTTGATCAAAGCATATGATTTTATACAGACTTTTGGAAAGGCCTGTATTTACAAGAAAGTGAGTGGGAGCACTACAGCCTTTACGATAAGTATATGTGAATGACATATTGTTGATCGGAAATAATGTAGAATTATTCGCAAAGCATAAAGGAGTGTTTGAAAGGAGTTTTTTCAAAGAAAGACCTCGGTGAAGCTGCTTACATATTGAGCATCAAGATCTATAGAGATAGATCAAGACGCTTGATAAGTTTTTCAATGAATACATACCTTGACAAGTTTTTGAAGTAGTTCAAAATGGAACAGTCAAAGAAAGAGTTCTTGCCTGTATTGCAAAGGTGTGAAATTGAGTAAGACTCAAATCCCGACCACGGCAGAAAATAGAAAAGAGAATGAAAGTCATTCCCTATGCATCGGACATAGGTTCTATAAAGTATGTCATCTTGTGTACGGATCTATTGCATACCCTACCACTAAGCTTGGCAAGGAGTGCAATAGTGATCTAGGAGTAGATCAATGGACAGCGGTCAAAATTATCCTTAGTATAATAAGGATATGTTTCTCGATTATGGAAGTGAAAAAGGTTAAATAAGTAAAGGGTTACGTCGATGCAAGTTTTAACACTAATCTAGATGACTCGAGTCTCGGTCTAGATACATATTGAAAGTGGGAGCAATTAGCTATAGTAGCTCCGTGCGAGCATTGTTGACATAGAGATTTGCAAAATACATACGGATCTGAATGTGGCGGACCGTTGACTAAACTTCTCTCACAAACAAAACATGATCACACCTTAGTACTCTTTGGGTGTTAATCACATAGCGATGTGAACTAGATTATTGACTCTAGTAAACCCTTTTGGGTGTTGGTCACATGTCGATGTGAACTATGGGTGTTAACCACATATAGATGTGAACTATTGATGTTAAATCACATGGCGATGTGAACTAGATTATTGACTCTAGTGCAAGTGGGAGACTGAAGGAAATATGCCTAGAGGCAATAATAAAGTTATTATTTATTTCCTTATATCATGATAAATGTTTATTATTCATGCTAGAATTGTATTAACCGGAAACATAATACATGTGTGAATACATAGACAAGCAGTGTCACTAGTATGCCTCTACTAGACTAGCTTGTTAATCAAAGATGGTTAAGTTTCCTAACCATAGACAAAGGAGTTGTCATTTGATTAACAAGGTCACATCATTAGTTGAATGATCTGATTGACATGACCCATTCCATTAGCTTAGCACCCGATCGTTTAGTATGTTGCTATTGCTTTTATCCATGACTTATACATGTTCCTATAACTATGAGATTATGCAACTCCGTTTACGGAGGAACACTTTAGGTACTACCAAACGTCACAACGTAATCGGGTGATCATAAAGGAGTACTACAGGTGTCTCCAAAGGCAGATGTTGGGTTGGCGTATTCGAGATTAGGATTTGTCACTCCGATTGTCGGAGAGGTATCTCTGGGCCCTCTCGGTAATGCACATCACTAAGCCTTGCAAGCATTACAACTAATGAGTTAGCTGTGAGATGATGTATTACGGAACGAGTAAAGAGACTTGCCGGTAACGAGATTGAACTAGGTATTGGATGCCGACGATCGAATCTCGGGCAAGTAACATACCGATGACAAAGGGAACAACGTATGTTGTTATGCGGTTTGACCGATAAAGATCTTCGTAGAATATGTAGGAGCCAATATGGGCATCCAGGTCCCGCTATTGGTTATTGTCCGAGAATAGTTCTAGGTCATGTCTACATAGTTCTCGAACCCGTAGGGTCCGCACGCTTAAGGTTTCGATGACGGTTATATTATGAGTTTATGTATTTTGATGTACCGAAGGAGTTCGGAGTCCCGGATGTGATCACGGACATGACGAGGAGTCTCGAAATGTTTGAGACATAAAGATTGATATATTGGACGGCTATATTCGGACACGGAAAGGTTCGGAAGTTTCGGAGAAAACCGGAGTGCCGGAGGGTTACGGAACCCCGGGAAGTAATGGGCCTTATTGGGCCAAGAGGGAGAGAGGGCTGCACCAGGAGGTGGCGCCCCCATGGGGAGTCCGACTGGACTAGGAGGGGGCGCCCCCCTTCCTCTCCTCTCCTCTCTTTCCTTCCCCTTCCCTCTTCCTAGTAGGACTAGGAAGGGAGTCCTACTCCTACTAGGAGGAGGACTCCCCCTCCTGGCGCGCCCCTAGGGCTGGCCGGCCCTCCCCTTGCTCCTTTATATCACGGGCAGGGGGGCACCCTAGAACACACAAGTTGATCTACGGATCGTTCCTTAGCCGTGTCGGTGCCCCCTCCACCATATTCCACTTCGGTCATATCGTCATGAGCTTAGGCGAAGCCTGCTGCGCCGGAGAAGTCATATCGTCATGAGCTTAGGCGAAGCCCTGCGTCGGTGGAGCATCATCATCGTCCTGCACGCCGTCGTCTTGTGGAACTCATCCCGACACTTTGCTGGATCGGAGTCCGGGATCGTCATCGAGCTGAGCGTGTGCAGAACTCGGAGGTGCCGTGACGTTCGGTGCTTGTATCGGTCGGATCGTGAAGACGTCGACTACATCAACAGCGTTGTTATAACGCTTCCGCTTTCGGTCTCACGAGTGCGTGGACGACACTCTCCCTCTCGTTGCTATGCCATCACCATGGTCTTGCGTGTGCGTAGGAAATTTTTTGAAATTACTACGTTCCCCAGCACTTCATTCATCATCTATGGGGTTTCAAGGGTTTTAGGGTGAGATGAGAGAGAGATGGGGAGGGATATACACACAATACAAACAATAGTTTTTGAAGAAACAAGTTTTACTTTGTGGCTGTCGAAAAACATCAAACAAATGACAGCTCACAAATCGTCGCATCAAACGTAAGTGTGTAACAGGGGTTTGGTCTTCTAAAGGTCAAATATTTCTTCAGGAAATTCAAATCTTCGGAGTCTTCAACTGTTGTAGCTTCTAATACATGGTGAAATCCTTTTTACTCTGAAGGGGTCATCAGTTCTCCGATATCAAATCCTTCTTGGAGCGTCTTTAGTTGATCCTCCGGGTGATCAAAGGATAAGGGGTATATTCTAACTATTTGAGGAGAGAGGGTCTATTTGATAAAATCAGAAGAGATGAGAAGTAAGAGTCTTTTTGTAAATAAAGTTTTTTTTTGAGATATCCTGTCCTAGGGGCTTTTCCGGTTTCTAGGGTCACGTCCTCTGATCAACATGTGCTCGATACCATTTACAGAGCGACCCGACCTCGAGACGGTCAAGCCTCGTATATCTGTGCCATCCTCGGATCGGTATCTTGGCACACACAAGACATCAATGTATATATCAAAGTGCAATCACATGTATAAATAACGTAAAATGATATATACCTCATAATACTCAGTGAAACAATCAAGCGGGTGTGGAGTCCCATCAACGCCATCGGCGGGTTGAGTGTAGACCGTAACCTGTGTATCGTAACTCTTACTCGTCGAGGAAATATCTGCAACATGATACGTTGCAGCCGTGTAAATCGATACATTGAATGTACCGCAAGATCACAACATGAGAAAACAGATGATAAAACTATACTATATGCAATATGGCTTTGTGGCTCTGTATCTGAGTTTTGTTTGCGTAAAAGCTGGTTTTATTTTCCCTACATCAAAGGAATAAATGAAGTCTATACTATGGAGTTTTCTGTCATGACATGGTTCCGCCAACCGATGTCTCATAGCCCAAATTCATCATAAGTTGCCCACAATTAAGTTATCAGTCCGGTGTTGAGAGTTCCGAGATAGATCCAAGTCCAGATGCTCAAATTGTCCGTAACCGGGGACACGGCTAATCGATTAGGTTTAAACCCTCTGCAGAGGTTTGTACACTTTACCCGCAAGATTCGATCCCTCTCTTTACGTTCTCGCACTTGAGTGTTTGAGAACAAGATGACCAAACATGGTCTTCCAAAGAGTTCCTCGACCACCGTCCGGTACTCAACCCATCCTACCGTAGTTCTACATCTGCTAGTACCGTCCCAGCCAGAGTCACAACTAGGGTCAACCAAGCGAGCCCATAATGACTTGCGGTTGCAGGTAAGCTTCCGGGCGTGAAGTATTCTTCCGTCTCTTTGAGTCTGGGTGAAGCTTTCCAAGATGTCATGGCGCTTCTCCATGCATCCCGCCAACCACTGGTTTCTCCAGGGTGCCCGTCAACCGTCCTTCACCCAGTAGTGTGTATTGAATTCTTGTCTTGAGTCTTGAAGTCTTGAGGCCTTGAAGATGCAGTCCTTGCAGATTCCATCATGGAGTTGTCGTCATTGACGTAGAGCCTCCATTCTCACACCACTCCCGAGCACTCATACCAAACCCCGTCTACTATAGCGTAGCATTAAAATAAATAACGTCCCGGGCTTGGTAACAGGGGGGTGGGTTCTACCTCATGCATACTACTCAACTACAAGGTTTCAATAACACTACTGAGGGGTGGTTGCAAAGATGTCACTAAATGCAATAAAACATAGGCAGGAAAGCATGGTCAAAGTGAACTTGCCTTGTTGACGATCTTCGAAAAACTAGGGTTTCGTAGTAGCAATCTTCGCACTCCGGAAATTCTACCGAGGCAAACAATAACTATAATAAGCACATAGCATAACATAACATAACAAAGTAACACACCAAAACCAACAAAGCAAAACCCAAAGGGAAAACTTAAAGAAAAAACAACTCAAAGTTTTCCTACTTCAAATAACAACAAAAATAGTTTTATATAACAAAAATTTCTTAACATCACCTAATCATGGTTTTATGTTAACTAAACAGAAAATATTTCATTAAGCAACTAGGAGCAAAAAGAATTAAATAAAATCTATTATGAAACTCCCGGAATAAGCAAAACAAGCCTTAATTCAAATCTGATCTAACTCAATTTTTTAAATCCAAACATAGACAAATTATATATTTTTGAAACTACAAGAAAATTGTGATCTAACGCAAAAAGAATCAGCATCATTGGACTTCTAGATCAAAAGTTATAAGCTAAACAAGAACGGAACTAAATTTGTTACGGAAATAAATCTGAAAACAAAAACGGCGACGTGGCGAGATTTGATTGGTTGTCGGGTGTGCGCGTTTTAGGCTATCTAGAGGACGGCCGCACATTTGAAGAAAACGGTTTGGCTATTAAGTGATCTATTTGGGGCCTTAGGATCAAGATCTAACGGTGAATGCGGAATAGACAAAAGAAAGAGAAAAAAACAACAAGGGAGTTACACAGACGTGAGGCGAGAGATGGCAGGAAGGAGGCAGCGATGTGGAGGCTGCTCGGCGAGGGGGCGAGGTCGCCGAGGTGGTGGGGTGGCGGAGGAGGGGTCGGCGCTGGGGAGGTTCGGAGAGCTCTGGTGGCGTTCTAGGCAGGAAAAGGAGGACGGTGGCGAGAAGGCTACAGGCGGGGGAGGCGTGGTGATGGGAAAAATGGAGCGAGGAGAGGAGGGGTTTTATAGGCGGTCTCGGGAGGCGCTGGGATGGAAAAGCGAGGGAGATCGGGAAGGTGGAGTTTCTGTCTCCATGGATATGGAAAGCTTCGTAACGTGAGAGGAAACAGAGGAAGGAGATGATCTCTTGTTGGGCTAGAATAGGAAAGTGCTTAATGGGCCAGGTTTTTCCTAATAAAACGATTCCATTCCTATTTTAAAATTAGGAAACTAAAACAATAAAAGGAAATCAAATCAATTGAATAAAGAGTTTTTATATACTAAAATTATCAGAAAAATAAAATGTAGATGATGAGCATTATTCCACGGCCAAAATAAAAACTAAAAAAATATGTTTTCAGAAAATCCCTAAAGGCTTTATTTCTTTTGCAAATAATTTTAAATAAAAACTTTGGTTTTCTTGGCTCAAATATTTTCAAAAATGCCCCTGATTTTGGAGGGTCATTTTCCTCCGCTCTTTCTTGCTTGCAAGAATTTATTTTTCGGGGTATTTCTCGGGGAAGAAAAATAGAGAAACAAGTGCAAATATTTGAAAGAATTAAATTGCAAAACTCCGTTCAAATTCTTTATAGTTGAAGAAGTCATGTCATCTTCTCTCATTGATTTTAATAGGATGAATTTGAATTTACCGGAGAAGGGGAAAGTCATTTTATTCCCTCTCTTTCAAAAGTTTTTGAAAAGGTTCAAATTTCACTCAAGTTTAATTCACTCAAGCAAACAAACAAACAATTCAATTAATTATATTAACATTCCAAAATTTGGGATGTTACACATGACTATTGTTCTTTGGTGCTCCTTGTACTTTTTTGTTTGGTTGAAGAATAAAAAATCGATTCATAGTATATTATAATTTGATTGAAGTTCATTCACCCTACATAGTTGGATTTCAAATTTTGGTGTTACACGACACACATGTTTAGTTCTAGGTTATTTTGAAAATGGGTTCTTATCATGTAAAAAAGTAATCTACGTTTCAGGTTAATGTATATGAAATATACATCTCTATATCTGATAGAGGGCCTTTGTAGAAATATATACAAGCACATTCTCAGAGTAAACTCCAATGGATTTTGTACACTTGATCATGAAATGGTGTTGTTCTTTTATATATTGTGTTAGTGTGTGGGATAAGGCTTATTTTTAATCTCTTGAACCTTGCTGGCTATTCGCAAATCAACCTTGTGATTTAATACTTGGACGGATTGTGGCCAAGCTACAAGGTTTGTGGCCAAGCTACAAGGTTGAACTGAGAAGTACTACGCAGGGTGGAAGAAGTACCATCCTCTCTTTAGGATCTTGTTATTCCCTTATCTCTGAATCTTGTTATCAAAATACTATTCGTATAGTGAGTTTAGACAAAATATGTGATTATGATACCTTCATGTGTTTTCCACCTTGGGATGAAAGGTGATGGTTTCTTTGGGGATATGTTTCCCTATATTTTCTCGTGCGGTGAAGTTGCATACATCACGCGGGATTTGCACACTAAATTACTTAAAGAAGAATAGGAATATACACATTTTATCTTGATAAAATAAACTAAATAAATTTTGGTTTCTATCATATGAGTGATGTCTTATCATGTGTTACTCACATTATGTCATCTCTAATAGTGCAGCTTAAGTCTGAAGTACCTTATGTTCCAATTTATTATCACTTTGTGGTTCTTTTCATTGTTGTGTATTTTTTCCAACCTTACCTAAGAGGTTCTATTTTTTTCAATTTCATATTATTTATTTGATCGTAACTTATTATTCTAACATACTTTGACAATATAAATGCAGGTATATACATATATTGTTATAAAAGAAGGTTGGTATTGATATTATGTACCGGTTTCGGATATGGGTAATAAAGGTAAGTAGAAGAGATCTCTACGCAAATGCCCGAAATTAAGAGCTGAGGACCATAGTATACGGTAGGTGAATATGTGGCCCCATTATCATTAACTATAGAATGGTGCACACATGCACTACATGTCTTTATTGCTTTATCCTTCAAGGTCCTGGATATCCTGCACCACCGATTATTTATACCTAAAGGTGAAACACCTTGTCCAACATGTCAAGCTTGTTGTATGAGAGTTTTTGTTTAGTTACATATGTAGGCACTAAAAGTAAGCCGGGAAGAGGAAGAAAGTGAGAGCTCAAGAGCACTGGGAATGGGAACATAGAGGAAAGACCTTCTTTTTTGTTTGCCCCTCTAGTGTTGGGGGTGCAAATATTTCAGATGGATCCTTTCCAGATGCCTCCCATTCATATTGTTCTTGTGCACTCCTTCCTCTTCCTTTTGGCTTACGGGATAGCTCTGATGGAGAAACCATATACATGTGTCCACATATTTAGGTAACTTGAGACCACGAAGGCAAGCCTGAAAGAGGAAGAATAGATGGTCTTAGAGTAGTGAGAATGGGAACATGGAGGAAACCCTAACTTGCTCGGTTTTCACCTCTAGTATCGGAGGTTAGAATTGAGTATGGTGTTTTTCCAATGCCTCCCATTCCTATTATTCTAAAGCACTCGTTCCTATTTCTTTGTTGGCTTGTTATGTTGCTTTAGCATCGAAATCAACTATATGTTTGCACATACTTGATGAGAAATCTCAACAACGAGCTAGGAAGAGGAAGAAAGAGAGGGCGTAAGAGTAGTGGGAATGAGAACATAGAGGAAATCCTAACTTTACTGGTTCTTTACCTCTTTTCTTGAGGTGGAAATTCAGCTTGGCATTTCCCGATGCCTCCCATTCCTATTGTTCTTAGGCACTCCTTCCTATTCCTTTTTGTTTGCTAAATAACTTTAGGAAATAAAAGAAAACATAGATATGCATACATTTATTTTATATGAGATGTCCATTGTGAGACATGAAAAGGAAGAAATGGGACCTAACAGTAGTTGACATGGAAACATGACGGAATGTTAAAGCTATCACAGTTACTAGTGCAACGCAGAAAGAGGCGTCGGTTGAGTTTTCTTCATGCCTCCCATGCCTATTGTTCTTTGGTACTCCTTGCTCTTTTTTGTTTGGTTGCAGAACATGAAATAGATTCATGGTATAATATTATTTATTGAAGTTCATTCACCCTACATAGTTAGATTTCAAATTTTGGTGTTAAACGACACACATGTTTAGTTCCAGATTATTTTGAAAATGGGTTCTTATCATGTAAAAACAATTAATCTACATTTCAGGTTAATGTATATGAAATATACATCTCTATGTCTGAAAGAGGGCCTTTGTTGAAATATATACAAGCACATTTTCAGATTATACAAGATGAGGCACACAACTTTAACACATATAATGGTACATTAGTTCATTGTGTTGAACTCATGCAGGCGACTAAATCACATCGATGACACACCACTGTTGACCAATGTAGTTAAGAGTACGAGCATAAATCAAAATGCAAAACATGGTAATCTGCACACAAAACATGTAACAATATATGCATTGCAGATTATTTTTACCATCAATTCCTAATGAGTTCACACGTGAGAGCGAACTAATGGAAAGCTAGCAACAAACAACCTTGAATGCAACAAGATATATGTCCAACTTCAAAAACTGTAAAGTCCAATGGATTTTGTACACTTGACCATAAAATGGTGTTGTTCATTTATATATTGCTTTAGTGTGTGGGATACGGCTTATTTCCCGACTCTTGAACCTTGCTGGCTATTCGCATATCAACCTGGTGATTTAATACTTGGACGGATTGTGGTGAAGCTACAAGGTTGAACTGAGAAGTACTTCGCCGGGTGGAAGAAGTACCATCCTATCTTCAGGTTCTTGTTCTTCCTTTGTGTAGTGACCCGACCTCAGACGGTCAAGCCTCTGTGTATCCGTGCCATCCCTGGATCAGTATGCTGGCACACACAGTACATCAATGTATATACCAAAGTGCAATCACATGTATAATTAACGTAAAACTGATATATACCTCATAATACTCAGCGGAAACAATCAAACGGGTGTGGAGTCCCATCAACGCCATCGGCAGGTTGAGTGTAGACCGTAACCCTGTATCGTAGTCTTACCCGTCGAGTAAATATCTGCAACATGATACGTTGCAGCCGTGTAGGTCAGTACATTGAATGTACCGGCAAGATCACAATAAGAGGAAAACAGATGATAAACTATACTATATGCAGTATGGCTTTGTGGCTCTGTATCTGAGTTTTGTTTGCGTAAAAGCTGGTTTTATTTTCCCTACATCAAAGGAATAAATGAAGTCTGTACTATGGAGTTTTCCATCATGACATGGTTCCGCCAACCGATGTCTCATAGCCCAAAATCATCATAAGTTGCCCACAATTAAGTTACCAGTCCGGTGTTGAGAGTTCCGAGATAGATCCAGGTCCAGATGCTCAAATTGTCCGTAACCGGGGACACGGCTAATCGATTAGGTTATAACCCTCTGCAGAGGTTTGTACACTTTACCCGCAAGATTCGATCCTCTCTTTACGTTCTCGCACTTCGTGGTGTTTGAGAACAAGATGACCGAAACATGGTCTTCCAAGAGTTCCTCGACCACTGTCCGGTACTCAACCCATCCTACCGTAGTTCTACATCTGCTAGTACCGTCCCAGCCAGAGTCACAACTAAGGTCAACCAAGCGAGCCCATAATGACTTGCGGTTGCAGGTAAGCTTCCGGCATGAAGTATTCTTCCGTCTCTTTGAGTCAGGTGAAGCTTTCCGCAAGATGTCATGGCGCTTCTCCATGCATCCCGCCAACCACTGGTTTCTCCAGGTGCCCGTCAACCGCCCTTCACCCAATGAGTGTGTATTGAATTCTTGTCTCGAGTCTTGAAGTCTTGAGGCCTTGAAGATGCAGTCCTTGCAGATTCCATCATGGAGTTGTCATCATTGACGTAGATCCTCCTTTCTCACACCACTCCCGAGTACTCATACCAAACCCCGTCTACTATAGCGTAGCACTAAATAAAATATCGTCCCGGGCATTGGTAACAGGGGGATGGGTTCCTACCTCATGCATACTACTCAACTACAAGGATTCAATAACACTACTGAGGGGTGGTTGCAAAGATGTCACTAAATGCAATAAAACATAGGCATGAAAGCATGGTCAAAGTGAACTTGCCTTGTTGACGATCTTCGAAAACTAGGGATTCGTAGTAGCAAGCTCCGCACTCCGGAAATTCTACCGAGGCAAACAATAACTATAATAAGCATATAGCATGAGGATCACATAACACAATAGCATAACAAAGTAACATAACACACCAAAACAACCAAATCAAAATCCAAAGGAAAACTCAAAGAAAACCCATTCAAAGTTTTCCTACTTCAAACAATAGCTAGAATAGTTTTATATAACAAAATTTCCCTAACATAACTTAATCATGGTTTTAGGTTAACTTAACAGAAAAGAATTCACTAAGCAACTAGGAGCAAAAAGAATTAATTTAAAATCTATTATAAAACTCCTATTAGGCTTAATCCAATTTCTATTAAGAAAAATGAAATAAAACTTTTATTAATTATAAATAAAAGTTCATCTATTAGAGTGACAGAAACTAACCTAGAATAATCAATCACAAGTTAAAAATAAATTTATTTACTAATTAAAATATTAGGAAAACAGGAGCTAGTTAATTAATTAGGATTAATAAGATTCTGCTTAAAACTATTTATTTATTAATCCTAAAATACCCAAATTAATTTTTATGGTTAGGTAATGTCAAAATAAAGTTGGGACAAAAAGAATCATCCAAAAATAATTTTTCTAACTCAAGTTATAGCAGATTTACTATTCTGTCTAAAACTAAATTAAAGCAATTTTAATTAATTTTAACATAGCTAAATATATATTCTACAGAAACTTTAGAAAATTTGCAAACCAAAAAAAGAATCATCTAAAAATAATAAACAGAATAAAAGATATGAATTTTTCAAAATGAAACTATTACATTAAAACAGAAAAACAAAAATAAAAGAAAAAGGCCTAATGGGCCTAAACTACGCATTGTGCGTCAAATAACCTAAATGGGCCTAGGGTTTAATCGAATCGGGCCGGTCTAAACTAATCTAACTAAAACCAAAATAAACCGGAATAAAACCGGGGCTTTTTAAAATAGACCGTACCCCTTCGGGGGTTATAATCTAGACCCTCGATCTAGATCTAACGGTGGGGGGTTCTCGGCGACTCACCGTGGGAAGGCGACGACGGGCGGCCGACGCGGCTCGGGCGGCGATGGCGGCGGCTCGGTGGTCCGGCGGCGGAGGAGGCTCCGGCGGTCTTGGTGAACAAGGGAGCTCGGGGTGGGGTCAGGCGAGTTCGGGTGGTGGTCGGTCGGCCAGCGAGCTCGAGGCGGCGTGGCGTTCGGGTGATCGACAGCGAGTGCTCGGCTGCTCTGGAGCTCAGGCGAGGCACGGGAGGTGTGGTCGGCGAGGAGTCCGGAGGTGGTCTCGAGCGAGCTCGGGGTGGTCGGGGTGGCGGAGCAGGCTAATGGCGGGCGGCTCTCGGGCTCCAGCGAGCTCGTCTGAGGAGAGGGGTCCGGCGAGGGCTAGGGGGGAAATGGGGTGCGGGCGGCGGCTTAAATAGCCAGGGGGCTCGTCAGGGTAAGGGAGGCGATCGGGAGGATCGGCATCCGGAACCTTCGGATCCGCGATCTGCGGCGGCGGCGTGGCGTGGGGCGGGGAGGAAGAAGGGGGGGGCCATTGTCGATGAGAGAGGGAGGGTGGGGAGCGGCGGGTGGCCGATCTGGAGGGGTTGAGGCGAGGGTGAGGTGAGAGGGAGCTGGGCAGCTCGGTGGCCACAGTGGGCACGGCTGCGCTTTGCGGGGGTTTGTCGGCTTTGGTTGGGCAGGGGGCTGGCTGGCGCTGGGGGGTTCCTTTTAATTTTTTTTTAAAATAAAACAAAACAGAGTATATCTTTTAAAATATAAATATTTTATATAGGGTATATATATACCAAAATGATCAGGGAATATTCCTTTCATTTGAACATTTTCCAAAGGCAAAATCAAACTTTATAAAAATCCATTTTTTCAAATTCAAATAAAATTCAGATTTGAATCTAAAACTTTTGGCAATGTTTTCCTCTGATATTTTTGGAGTGTCATGTTACTCCTCTCATACTTTTGATCAAGTATTTATCAGGCATAGTTTTTGAATTGTTTCCCATTTGCCAAAGTTTGAATTCAAATTCAAAACTCAAAATTTGAAAGAGGGTTTCAAAGCACTTTCAAATGACTTTCAACTTGATACTTTTTAACTTCCAACTCATATTTCATATAATTTAAGAAGTCATTTTATCTTCCCTCATGAAAATCATTGAGTTGCATAAAGCTTTGAATTTGAAATATTCCCAGATGAAATTCAAATCTTTTTCCAAAACCCTTTTCATTCCAAATGGAAGAAGTCATGTCATCTCCACTCTAGGGTTTGGTGTTGGAATGAACTTGAATTCATTGAGATCCAAAAGGCAAAGGAGAAGGTTTTTGGGAAAGTCATTTCATTCCCTCTCATTCAACTTTCAAAAGTTTCAAATTTCACTCAGTCTCACTCAATCAATCAAACCAACAATCAGACAACAAGCATAGTTATTTATTAATATAACATTCCAAAATTTGAAATTTTGGGATGTTACAAACCTACCACACTTAAAATGAATCTCGTCCTCGAGATTCGAGGAGGCTAGCAAGAAAAGTTTAGGGTTGGGGTCTTCTAGCAAAAGTTCTGGTCAGAAAGGTCAGGGGTGCTACCACACTCAAAACAAGGTTACAGTTCCAATAAACTCAGATACTTCCTCTGGAGTGTTGACAATGTATGTATCTTCACATACCTTACAATAGCTCCTTCATTAACGCTCTTATGTCAGGAGCATAGAGTTTTCCTCAGAATCTTGGTTCGGTTCTTCAAAGTTGTGGTTCGTCCAGACCGGATCTTCTTAGTGATAGGTCCGTGTCCATTCTAGACAACTTCGAAATACTCATGGTGGTCTACAATTTATGGTTTCTCCTGCAGAAAACGGTCTAGGTTGAACCTCACCGTATAACCTCGATTGGCATCGAGTTGCTGTAAAGGGGTTCCATCGTGCTACCATTCTATGGTTTTAGGGCTTATAAGCGTCGACACTCTTCAAAGGTTTTCAAGTCTCTCGATTTTCCATCAACATATGATAGTTCATGATAGAAGTCTTCGGTATGGGGCCAATCCATCCCGTGCTTGAATCATTACCACATACGTAAGAGTGAATCACGTATTCTAACACTTGGGCATACTCACAAGCATTGCAGAATTTCTCTTGTCCTCGAATTGGGTTCGAGTAAATCCATGGTTTCGCAAGCCAAACAAAACATCTATCGTTACTTCACCACTCTTAGGTTTTTGCGTAATCTCCTCTGAAGCGTATGCTGATTGGATGCTGATTCCTCCAATTTATTCCTTTATCAAGGTTATATCAGTTTCCTTTCAAAATCCTGGGCCTGTGGGTTATGGCCCACTTCAACACTAGTGCAGCTTTAACTCATCCTTGGAGTAACTCTCTTGTTCCATATTACACCTCCTTTAAAATCCAGTAGTACTTTGTTTCTTCATACCATCATATCAAAAGCAAAAACTCCAACTTATTTTGCCCAGCTTCCTTCTATGAACCGTCATGAATAACACATTTCTTTCTTCATTGATCCTGTGGTTTTACAGAGTACTAAAACAAATGCACAAGTTTATCCATAACATCTCATTATTCTCATATCAATCTTTCATTACATCCTTAATCATTTTTCGTGAATCCAAATTCCAAAAAGTTTATTACAAATGCTGCCACCCACATGGTTCGGTATGGTCAGACATTACTTCCAACTCTATTCATTTTTCCTCCTTGAGGATTCTTGATCCCACCGGAATTGTGCGACATGTGCCTTGAAATCTTCAATCTTACATTTCATCGTGGTGGCCTTGAGCTTCACCTCCATCATCTCTGTATGTACTTCGCTTAGGTATTCACGAGTATAACGAGTCTTGCTTCAAGTATTTCTCCGATCTGCGTATGGCTTCCATGGCTGCTTCACGAACAGCATCGAAGAAAGTTGCTTGTGGCACACGTGAAATGAAAAATACTTGTCCCATCATCTTTGGGCAAACTCCTTTCAAATGGTGGAGGTGTACCTCCACATACCAAAGTTCCACTCCCTTTTGCATGAAGGGTAGCCTTTGTAGACCGTGCATCTCCTTCAAGGTGAATATGCTTCATCATGTCCTTGAGGATCTTGGGTAATCATGATCACTCGTCAGGGTCATGATTGTTTCCGGACCTTTAAGGAAAGACTCGTAAAGGGTCGTCATCTGCAGTTGTGAATCAGAAAAGATGCTCAGAATAAGGTACATATCTCCTGGGGCACACATTCATATCATCCAGACAAAACTTCAAACTCAATTTCCAATTTCCTGTTTATGCATCACAACTCACCTTCTTCCATGTTCATCAAGAATATTAATTTCCAAGATAAAATATGACAACTCCTTAAAGCTTTTCAGCATGTGACATTACAACTTTATTGAGTCATGAACTATTACAATCTCAGGGTAATCTATTACATAACTCAACTCATTGAGCTCATGAAAATGAAATTGCTTTCTACTACTCTTATTATCCATATCAAAATTCCAACTACTCAACTCCAGTTTTCATCTTGTCAGGACATTTAATAGCATAATGTCCTGCCTCCTTGCAGCGAAAACAAATGACTTCCGACATGTCTCGGGGCTTCTTTGTGATTATGTAGGCTCCTTGGATTCTTGGATTCTTTTCTGGACATTTACTAGCGTAATGACCTAAATCCTTGCATCTGTAACAGGTGATATGACTTAGGTCCTTCTCTGCAAAAATTGCGTTGTTCTCGGGTTGCCTTCCTTTTCTCTTCCTGGATTTCTCCGTAATGATCAGAGTTTCTATCTCCCGGGGGTCAAACTTCACTTCTGCTGTCGGGAAATATCCTGGATACTCCTTTCTTTCCTTGGTGCAATACTGTGAAAAATGTCCTTCTTCTCCACATGAATAGCAGGCATTGGAGTAAAATCTGTTGAGACCTTCTCCATCCAGGTCTTCAACACTTTCATTCATTACTGGTTCTTCTAGATCTTCCTTGAGAGCTTCTTTCATTCCATCTTCCTGCTTCGGAATAGTTTGTTGCACCGTGGAGTAAATGTGACACTGCAACCGGGTAGTGGGTGGTTCCTTCACACAAGAAACAAGTCACCTGACTAGTTGAGCATTCCTCAGCTGGGTGTTCTTCCTCACAATGAGGGCATCCATCCTTGTGTTCCTCCTGGGTGTGTCCTATTTCTCCGCAAATCTTGCAGGCACAAGGTCTCGGGTTATCATAATGCTTCCGGATGAGACGTGATCTTGTCAGAGTCTTCTTGAATTCTTCCCAAGTCTTTGCTCCATTCCATCCCTGTATAGCTTGATGCATCTACCACCATGTTGCAGCACTTCCTTCAAAGTACTGAAGAGCGTATTGGACCTCATACTTCCTTGAAACCAAATTGTTCCCGAAGTGATTCTCCATGTTCTGCATCCATAGCTCTGCCTCCGGCTGAGTCTTCGGTCCAAAGAATATCAGTCCAACTTCATTCATCATCTATGGGGTTCAAGGGTTTTAGGGTGAAATGAGAGAGAGATGGGGAGGGATATACACACAATACAAACAATAGTTTTTTGAAGAAACAAGTTTTACTTTGTGGCTGTCGGAAAACATCAAACAAAGGACAGCTCACAAATCATCGCATCTAACGTAAGTGTATAACAGGGGTTTGGTCTTCTAAAGGTCAAATAATTTTTTTCAGATCCTTCAAGTCATCGGAGTCTTCAACTGTTGTACTTCAATTCTTTTAATACATGGTGAGATCCTCTTTTACTCTGAAGTGGTCATCAGTTCTCCGATATCAAATCCTTCTTGGAGCGTCTTCAGTTGATCCTCCGGGTGATCAAAGGATAAGGGTATATTCTAACTATTTGAGGTGAGAGTGTCAGAAGGGATGAGAAGTAAGAGTCTTTTTGTAAATAGAGTTTTTGAGGTATCCTGTCCTAGGGCTTTTCCGGTTTCTAGGGTCACGTCCTCTGATCAACATGTGCTCGATACCATTTCAGAGTGACCCGACCTCGACGGTCAAGCCTCGTGTATCCGTGCCATCCACGGATCGGTATCTTTGGCACACACAAGACATCAATGTATATACCAAAGTGCAATCACATGTATAATTAACGTAAAACTGATATATACCTCATAATACTCGTGGAAACAATCAAGCGGGTGTGGAGTCCCATCAACGCCATCGGCGGGTTGAGTGTAGACCGTAACCTCAGATCGTAACTCTTACCCGTCGAGTAAATATCGCAACATGATACGTTGCAGCCGTGTAGGTCATTACATTGAATGTACCGCAAGATCACAATAAGAGGAAAACAGATGATAAACTATACTATATGCGGTATGGCTTTGTGGCTCAGTATCGAGTTTTGTTTGCGTAAAAGCTGGTTTTATTTTCCCTACATCAAAGGAATAAATGAAGTCTGTACTATGGAGTTTTCCATCATGACATGGTTCCGCCAACCGATGTCTCATAGCCCAAAATCATCATAAGTTGCCCACAATTAAGTTATCGATCCGGTGTTGAGAGTTCGAGATAGATCCAAGTCCAGATGCTCAAAATGTCCGTAATCGGGACACGGCTAATCAATTAGGTTATAACCCTCTGCAGAGGTTTGTACACTTTACCCGCAAGATTCGATCCCTCTCTTTACGTTCTCGCACTTCGGGTGTTTGAGAACAAGATGACCAAACATGGTCTTCGAAGAGTTCCTCGACCACTTGTCCGTACTCAACCCATCCTACCGTAGTTCTACATCTGCTAGTACCGTCCCAGCCAGAGTCACAACTAAGGTCAACCAAGCGAGCCCATAATGACTTGCGGTTGCAGGTAAGCTTCCGGCATGAAGTATTCTTCCGTCTCTTTGAGTCAGGGTGAAGCTTTCCGCAAGATGTCATGGCGCTTCTCCATGCATCCCGCCAACCACTGGTTTCTCCAGGTGCCGTCAACCGCCCTTCACCCAAGAGTGTGTATTGAATTCTTGTCTCGAGTCTTGAAGTCTTGAGGCCTTGAAGATGCAGTCCTTGCAGATTCCATCATGGAGTTATCGTCATTGGCGTAGATCCTCCTTTCTCACACCACTCCAGTACTCATACCAAACCCGTCTACTATAGCGTAGCACTAAATAAAATATCGTCCGGGCATTGGTAACAGGGGATGGGTTCCTACCTCATGCATACTACTCAACTACAATGATTCAATAACACTCTTGAGGGTGGTTGCAAAGATGTCACTAAATGCAATAAAACATAGGCATGAAAGCATGGTCAAAGTGAACTTGCCTTGTTGACGATCTTCGAAAACTAGGGATTCGTAGTAGCAAGCTCCGCACTCCGGAAATTCTACCGAGGCAAACAATAACTATAATAAGCATATAGCATGAGGATCACATAACACAATAGCATAACAAAGTAACATAACACACCAAAACAACCAAATCAAAATCCAAAGGAAAACTCAAAGAAAACCCATTCAAAGTTTTTCCTACTTCAAACAATAGCTAGAATAGTTTTATATAACAAAAATTTCCCTAACATAACTTAATCATGGTTTTAGGTTAACTTAACAGAAAAGAATTCACTAAGCAACTAGGAGCAAAAAGAATTAATTTAAAATCTATTATAAAACTCCTATTAGGCTTAATCCAATTTCTATTAAGAAAATAAAATAAAACTTTTATTAATTATAAATAAAAGTTCATC
This sequence comes from Aegilops longissima, assembly GCA_021605205.1. Taxonomy (NCBI): domain Eukaryota; kingdom Viridiplantae; phylum Streptophyta; class Magnoliopsida; order Poales; family Poaceae; genus Aegilops; species Aegilops longissima. The sequence goes on along the minus strand of CM038677.1, from coordinate 522,275,074 downwards.
TATTAGAGTGACAGAAACTAACCTAGAATAATCAATCACAAGTTAAAAATAAATTTATTTACTAATTAAAATATTAGGAAAACAGGAGCTAGTTAATTAATTAGGATTAATAAGATTCTGCTTAAAACTATTTATTTATTAATCCTAAAATACCCAAATTAATTTTTATGGTTAGGTAATGTCAAAATAAAGTTGGGACAAAAGAATCATCCAAAAATAATTTTTCTAACTCAAGTTATAGCAGATTTACTATTCTGTCTAAAACTAAATTAAAGCAATTTTAATTAATTTTAACATAGCTAAATATATATTCTACAGAAACTTTAGAAAATTTGCAAACCAACAAAAAAGAATCATCTAAAATAATAAACAGAATAAAAGATATGAATTTTTCAAAACAGAAACTATTCTGTTAAAACAGAAAAACAAAAATAAAAGAAAAAGGCCTAATGGGCTAAACTACGACCGTGTCGTCAAATAACCTAAATGGGCCTAGGGTTTAATCGAATCGGGCGGTCTAAACTAATCTAACTAAAACCAAAATAAACCGAAATAAAACCGGGCTTTTTAAAATAGACCGTACCCCTTGAGGTTATAATCTAGACCCTCGATCTAGATCTAGCGGTGGGGGGTTCTCCGCGACTCACCGTGGGAAGGCGACGGACGGCCGACGGCGGCGCTCGAGGCGGCGTTAGCTGGCGCTGCTCCGGTGGTCCGGCGGCAGCGGAGGCCTCCCGTGAGTCTTGGCGAACAAGGGAGCTCGGGGTGGGGTCAGGCGAGTTCGGGTGGTGGTCGTCGGTCGGCAACGAGCTCGAGGCGGCGGTGGCGTTCAGTGATCGACGGCGACGGTGCTCGGCTGCTCTGGAGCTCGGGCGAGGCACGGGAGGTGTGGTCGAGCGAGGGAGTCCGGAGGTGGTCTCAAAGAGCTCGGGGTGGTCGGGGTGGCGGAGCAGGCTAATGGCGGCGGCGGCTCTCGGGCTCCGGCGAGCTCGTCTGAGGGGAGAGGGGTCCGCGAGGCTAGGGGGAAATGGGGTGCGGGCGGCGGCTTAAATAGCCGGGGCTCGTCGGGGTAAGGAGGCGATCGGGAGGATCGGCATCCGGATCCTTCGGATCCGCGATCTGCGGCGGCGACGGCGTGGCGTGGGGCGGGGAGGAAGAAAGGCGGGGCCAGCTGTCGATGAGAGAGGAGGGTGGGGCGCGCGGGTGGCCGATCTGGAGGGGGTTCAGGCGAGGTGAGGTGAGAGGGAGCTGGGCAGCTCGGTGGCCTGGTGGGCTGCCAGGCTGCTGCTTTGGCGAGGGTTTGTCGGCTGGTTGGGCAGGGGGCTGGCTGGCGCTGAGGGGGTTTCCTTTTAAATTTTATTTTTTAAAATAAAACAAAACATAGTATATCTTTTAAAATATAAATATTTTATATAGGGTATATATATACCAAAATGATCAGGGGAATATTCCCTTTCATTTGAACATTTTTCCAAAGGCAAAATCCAAACTTTATAAAAATCCATTTTTTTTTCAAATTCAAATAAAATTCAGATTTGAATCTAAAACTTTTGGCAATGTTTTCCTCTGATATTTTTGGAGTGTCATGTTACTCCTCTCATACTTTTGATCAAGTATTTATCAGGCATAGTTTTTGAATTGATTCCCATTTGCCAAAGTTTGAATTCAAATTCAAAACTCAAAATTTGAAAGAGGGTTTCAAAGCACTTTCAAATGACTTTCAACTTGATACTTTTTAACTTCCAACTCATATTTCATATAATTTAAGAAGTCATTTTATCTTCCCTCATGAAAATCATTGAGTTGCATAAAGCTTTGAATTTGAAATATTCCCAGATGAAATTCAAATCTTTTTCCAAAACCCTTTTCATTCCAAATGGAAGAAGTCATGTCATCTCCACTCTAGGGTTTGGTGTTGGAATGAACTTGAATTCATTGAGATCCAAAAGGCAAAGGAGAAGGTTTTTTGGGAAAGTCATTTCATTCCCTCTCATTCAACTTTCAAAAGTTTCAAATTTCACTCAGTCTCACTCAATCAATCAAACCAACAATCAGACAACAAGCATAGTTATTTATTAATATAACATTCCAAAATTTGAAATTTTGGGATGTTACACTTTGTCTCTGAACCTTGTTATGAAAATACTGTGTGTGTGTGTGTAGTGAGTATAGACAAAAATATGTGATTATGATACCTTCATGTGTTTCCACCTTGGGATCAAAGGTGATGGTTTCTTTGGAGATATGTTTTCCCTATATTTTCTCATGCCATGAAGTTGCGTACGTCCTGCAGAATTGGGATACTAAATTGCTTAAAGAAGAATAGGAATAAACGCATATCTTGATAAAACAAACTAAATATATTTTACTTTTTATGATATGAGTGATGTCTAATCATGTGTTAATCACATTCTGTCCTTAGTGCAGCTCATTGCGACATTCAGGCCAACGTAGTGGCTGTTTTGAAGATAGCATGGATAACAGAATTAAGAAGACTTGATATTATACTTTCTTTATGAGAGATAAGGTTTAAGGATGGTGCTCTTCTTTGCATTTACCAAATGTTGTGGATATGGAGACGACTCTGCAGAAAGAGATAAGTTCCAGTCTAGCGAAACTATATGTTTGTAACTGCATGTTTGTGACGGAGGATACAAAGTCTGATACCAAGTTCCAAACTCAGGACTTTTTCAAAAAATCATGTTCTTTTTCGGCATTTGCTACAACCCTTGTTCCAACAAAGCATCGGGTTCCTCCACTGGCCCATGAAGCGTGTTTCGAAAACATGTCATTAACCGAAAAAATCTGATACATAAAAAAAGTGGAAAAGAAACATACAAAGAATAAAAATTGGCATGCTCTAATTTGTAGAAGAAGCAGAATTGGTCCAATAGAAACTTCAAGAAAAAATATTATCTAGATAAGCCCAACAAATTTGCCATGGTCCAAACACTATTTTTTATATAAAAGACAAAAATGCTATCTCTTAATCATAAAAAAGCCATATTATTAATAATAAAACCTTCATGTGCAAAAACAAATTTGACCTGCGAATGTTAGAAAATAAAAATGCCATCTGCTTAATAATCAAAATGACATCCTCTTAATAATAAAAATAGCATGTTATTAATAGTAAATTTGTCATGTACAAAAACAAACTTGACTTGTGAACAATAGGAAAAAATGTTTAAATTTTCCATGTGACAAAGTTCAAAAGATTCTAAAAACTGACATGTTATTTTTTTTAAATGCCATGTACCTAAGAAAAAAAATGCAATCTAGTAAAAAAGAGAAAAAAAGATGGATCGGGTGCACAGTAGTGTTTTGAATAGGATAATGTTCACTGGGTTTTGTATCACAGCAAACGAGTTTAAATAAAATCTGGTGTTTCTCCTATCTCCTACGCAAAGATTCATGCAACAAATCCGACAGAAGAGAGCATGTTTGCCAGGATTGGCCCCCTAGCAAACGGTCGTCAATTAACATTTCCGTATTTTTATGTTATTAATTCATACTTTCCAATAATGGTGTTTTCCTTTTTTTCTAACACTTACCAAATATGAGTGGTGGCTGACCTATTACCTCATTGAATCTTTATCCTTCATTAGAAATAATGAAATATTTTTCACTGCACAACGTGCCATCAAGATAGTTAATGGACGGTCAAGATATTCTTTAAAAAAATGAAAAAAAGAGAGGAAAGGAACACGAATCGGCCTCGATCTTCATATCCGTTTCTTCCACTGCACAACGTGCCATCAAGGAATTTTTTTAGAAAGTTAATAATGTATATTCATTCATTCCATTAACTCCTCTCCTGCCAGTCATTCTTCGGCACTCCTTTCTATTTATTTCAGCTCACAGTGTTTTCGATCGAAAGAACAAAAGACAGCTTCACGATTCATGGCTCTGTTCGTTCTTGAAAATGTTTGATTTCGTCAGGCTTCCACCTATCTCTAGTTTCTTCGGTATGACACATGCCATGTCTCCACAACCTAAACTAAGTTCACTGACCAGACGATAAAACACACACACACGAGCAGAGCCCAACGAGAAAGAATGACAACACATGATTACTTGGCTCTCAGTCTCAGACCTTGACATTGCCATTGCCGTCGCCGCCGGCGTTGTGGTCGGCCTGCTCGTCGATGTTCCTGACGGGCCCCGTGAACCACTTCCTGGCGTCGACGACCCACCAGAGCATGATGAGCCCCAGGACGACGCCGAGCGCGATGGGCGCGTAGTTGAAGGTGTCCATCTTGATGGGGTACACGGTGGGGAGCAGGAAGACGGAGCAGGTGTAGCAGATCCACAGGAACGCCACCAGGCAGACGGGCCGGCTGGCTCCCCGGAGGTAGAACGGCCCCGGGCGGAAGTCCTCCTCCCGCATCACCATGCGCGCGAAGATGGGCACCGCGTAGCCCCCCACCCAGCCGATGGTGGCGATGGAGGTGATGGCCGTGAACACCACGTTGATCCACAGGATGGGCAGGCCCAGCAGCGCGCACACGGCGGCGCACAGCCACACGGCGTTCCCGGGAACCTTGCGCGTGGGGTGGATCTTGCGCCACACGCTGGAGAAGGGGACGCCGCGGTCGCGCGACAGCGCGTACACCACCCGGGCGGCGCTGGTGGTGATGGAGAGCCCGCCGAAGAAGAAGGAGCCCCAGATGATGAAGAGCAGCACGATGGCGCCCGTGGAGCTGCCGTACCGGCCGTGGAAGGCGTCATAGAGTATCTGCGCCGGGACGAAGGTGCCGGCGGTCTCGTTGGTGGGGTCGTAGAGGTAGCTGAAGTCCTGGATGCTGAAGGTGAGGGCGAGGATGTAGACCCAGCCGAAGACGGTGATGATGCCGATGCTGGAGAGGATGGCGATGGGGCCGTTCTTGTCGGCGCCCTTGGTCTCCTCCGTCAGGTGCGCCGCCGCGTCGTACCCGTACAGGGAGTACTGGCTCACCAGGAGGGACAGGACCACCGCGTAGGCGCCGCTGCTGATCCCCGTCACCTCCGGCGTCGTCTCGAAATGCGTGAACACGTACGACGCCGGCTGCGTCGTCTTCGCCACCAGCGGCAGCATGATCACTATGACCGTGCCGCCGACCACCTGCACAACACCAACGACGCTGTCATTTTTTCTGCAGTGTGCCTCTTTCAGTCGAACGCATGCATTCTATGGACAACTTGGGAGGGAAGGATTGTGTTGTGTTGTGACCTGCCACCACATGGAGATGACGTCGAGGAAGGCGATGACTTCCAAGGCGAAAGTGTTGAACACGGCCCAGATGAAGGTTAACCCGAGGTACATGACGAGGAACAGCCAGCGAGGGGCCAGGTAGCCGCCGCCTTTGTTGGTGCCGGTGCAGAGCAGGATTATGCTCTGCAGCACCTGGGATCCTGCATAGGCCTGCAACAACGGAGACGCAAAATTGACACAGCAGACAAGACATTTACTCACTATGTGGTTCAACCAAATGCAAGAGAAATGAACAAGAACGAGCAGACAGGTTTCAGACTTTCAGTTAAGCATGAAATCAAATTGGATGAGCATACCTGAGTACCAATTCCTGCAATGAGGCCTATGGCCTCCAGCCAAGCGCAGCACCAGGATGCCAATGGACCCCAGACCGGGCCAGCGAGATGAGCAGCCCAGAAATAGAGAGAGCCAGTTGTCTGTTGTCAAACAATAGAAAAAAAAACAAGTTGAAAGCAGAGCACGTCAGCCGTGATCAGAAGCAACGAGTTTTTTTACCCTGAATATAACACAAGTCATACGGCACAGCTACAGGAAAATACATTCAAGATTCGGTCATTGTGGCACAATGTCACTCGAGAGTCAGAACTAAATTGCAAGAATTTTGTACCAATAGTATAATTTTGACTGATCAAACCCAACTGAACTCTACAAGCGGAGCATAAACAGAGCACCAAAATCCTTGAATCTGGGAACGGTGGCATGCAGGGGAGTTCCGGAAAGGCATGTGCTTACCGGGAAGGAGGAGCAGATCTCGGCCATGGCGATGCCGACGAACCAGGTGAAGAAGGAGACGACGACCCAGCCCCACACGAGGCTGGCCGGCCCGGCGTACTGGAGGCTGCTGCCGTACAGCGGCGTGATCCCCGTGAAGAGCGTCATCGTGGAGAAAGAGATGGCCAGCGTCTTGAACAGCGTCTGCACCAACAACACATGCAACAAAACATCTCCATCGCTTGAGAAACCAGGAAAAATAGAAGCCGGCAAAACGAGATGCAATTGGCAAGCCGGTCATGCAAGATCACATCACGCCTCTACGGCACGGACGAAGAAAATTAGCCAACGCCGCCGCCACAGTTTTACCGAAACACGCAATGTAACCAGCGTCTCATCTCATCGGAAAATACAGGTGGTCGCAAGCCGCAAGCGGTGAATTCTCCTCGCCGTCGCCGGCGAGTCTATCTTTGCAACAGATACGTAGAGAACCGATACAAACCCGTTCTGCAGGGGAGAGAAAATGGAAGGAAATGACGAGGCAGCGTACGTACCATCTCCCTCCGGAGCTCCTGCTTGTAGCCGAGCTCGTTGAGGCGCTTCTCGCCGGAGTCCACCACCTGTGCCCCGGCCATGGCGAGTACCTACCGTCCCCGCCGCCCTTCTCCAAGGTTTCCCGAGCCCTCCCCGATTCGACCAGCGCGCGCGCGCGTCCACGGTGATGCCTGCCTCGGGAGTCCGTGTCTCGGGAAGGGTGCGGCGGCGGAGCAGGGAGGGAGGGAGGGGGTGAAGGGAGCCTATATAGGCTTTGCGGCGGAGCGGCAGAAGTCGGTCCTCTCGTGACAAAGCTGCCTTCCCTCTCCCTCTCGTGTGCTGGGTAAGAGAGGAGCGTGGGCTTCGGCGTTCGTTGGCTTGGTGGTTCGTTCGCGTTCGCGTTCGTTTATATGATCCGTGTGCTGCGCTGAATTCCTTGCCTTGGCTTGGTTTGTTTATAGGGTTTCGGGCTGTTTGCCCGACTCGATCAACTCTCTCAGTTGACTACTAACGGGATTCTCGGAGTCGGAGGCAGCTATCCTCTCTCCCTCCTGTGTATACCGGGAAAATGGCATGTGCGCCACACTGGTATTGTTTCTCGAGTAAATAAAAATCAATGCAAACCAACATATGGTTCGATGGTTAGAGAGACAGTGGTATTCCTAACTCATCAGGGTTTAACCCCTGGTGCTCGTATGTCTGCTCAGTCTCTCGAAGGTGCTTATAGGAAAGGGTGTATGTATGCGTACGTGTCAAGTGCTAGCAATTAGTATAAAAATAATTCTGATGCCAGTCTGTTAGAAAAAGAAAACTGGAAGGTAGATACTCCTATAATACTGGTATTAGTTAACATTGTAAAACTTTCCTTATATAATTTTCTGCTTTAGTGTCGCTATATTTATTTTCCTTTTTAGGTATTTATCTCTACTATGTAAAGTTTATACCCCCCCCCCCCCTCAACACACACAGACACACGGTTAAATGAGGTGGCGGTGATATTAGCCATCAACGGCTCATATCATCAATCGTGAATAGTTTTTTCCTCAAAACCCTAAAACATGTGGCGGTAGCTAAGGCGACTAGGGTTTTGACGGGAACCATCTTTCGGCGCCGTCCTCCGGCAGCTTCCATCCACCGACGGCCTCTCGATTGTTGGTGGTGAGGGGGGTCGCCACTTCCCACGCGTTCGGATCGTGTAGCTCTAGGTTTTATGGCTTAGTAGCTTATGTTTTTTTGCCATTTGACATGGTGGTTTAGGCAAAGGGTGACGGCGGTGCCAAATAATAAACCTTCACGACACGATGTTTTCCTCGTTGGTGGGTGATGGATCTAGTTTGTTTAAGTGGGGATTGTGTGGCGGAAGCATCATCCCTATGCTGGACTTGTGTATTCAAGCTCTGCCGTTACAACAACGTTTGCTCCAGTGCCGACATGGAGCTTGAGAGGTAGTGCAGAAGCGGACGCAGACAGTGATCTGCATCGATGGCAACTGGAAGATGGTCAATCATATATTGTTGTGGTTGGTGGTTGGCATATATGGTTTTCTCCTCTAACGTCATCCTCAAGCAGGGTGCCAAATGTGGAGTTCGATGGCGTGTCTGGTTTGCTAACCCGATCATATTCTTTCAGCGGTAATGGCTTCGTTTTTGGTAAGCTACTTTCGAGGTCCAAAAAGGTGCATATCAGCGATGGAGTCGCGTCGAGCTCAGTAAAGAGGTGATCTGACACATTTTCTTTTGGTGGTTGTTGCAGTGGTGCCGGAGGCAGGTGGCATGCTACTCTTTGGTTTTGATTGTGTTTTGCTTTCTTGGCTGGTGGTCCTTTGCGCAAAGGTTAGAATTCAATTGTCTTTTCAATTTTGTCAGGTCAATGTTTACGTGACTTGTAACCCGATCTTTATTATATGAATGAGTCACGTATTACCATGCAGAAAAACGGCTTCTATCATCACAAAATGTCTCAAAAATTCTAAAAAAAAGTATAACAAACATTTCTGCAAAAAGTATAGGAAGTTTGATTTGTAAATAAATGCTAATATGAGTGCACAAGCTAGGACTGAGCCAAGCTAGACAATCCATCCATATTTTCCTTTTTTGTGAAAAGACATTGCAGGTGAATATCACAATAGTAGCTTGCCGCTAGCAACAAGATCCAATAACTACCGTAGGAAGATCTATTCATGAAATAAAACCAAGCAGCATAGGCTTGCAATCCTTCACCATAATCCAAGGAGTTGGAGCAATTGGATATTGCTGACGAAGATGTCGAAACCGCCATAAATAAAAGCCAGCTGATACGTCTCCAACGTATCTATAATTTTAAATTGGTTCATGCTATATTATATTCAGTTTTGGATGTTAATGGGCTTTATTATACACTTTTATATTATTTTTGGGCCTAACCTATTAACCGGAGGCCCAGCCCAGAATTGTTGTTTTTTGCCTATTTCAGAGTTTCGCAGAAAAAGAATATCAAACGGAGTCCAAATGGAATGAAACCTTGGGAACGTGATTTTTGGAGCGAGCGTGATCCGATGACTTGGACCCTCGTCAAGAAAGCAACCAGGAGGGCACGAGGTAGAGGCGCGCCTACCCCCCAGCGCCCTCCACCCTCATGGGGCCCACGTTGCTCCACCGACGTACTTCTTCCTCCTATATATACCTACGTACCCCCAAACTGCCAGATACGGAGCCAAAAACCTAATTCCACCGCCGTAACCTTCTGTACCCGTGAGATCCCATCTTGGGGCCTTTTCCGGTGCTCCGCCGGAGGGGGCATTGATTACGGAGGGCTTCTACATCAACACCATAGCCTCTCCGATGATGTGTGAGTAGTTTACCTCAGACCTTCGGGTCCATATTTATTAGCTAGATGGCTTCTTTTCTCATTTTGGATCTCAATACAATGTTCTCCCCCTCTCTTGTGGAGATCTATTCGATGTAATCTTCTTTTGCGGTGTGTTTGTTGAGACTGATGAATTGTGGGTTTATGATCAATATTATCTATGAACAATATTTGGATCTTCTCTGAATTCTTTTATGTATGATTGGTTATCTTTGCAAGTCTCTTCGAATTATCAGTTTGATTTGGCTTACTAGATTGATCTTTCTTGCAATGGGAGAAGTGCTTAGCTTTAGGTTCAATCTTGCGGTGTCCTTTCCCAGTGACAGTAGGGGCAGCAAGGCACGTATTGTATTGTTGCCATCGAGGATAACAAGATGGGTTTTATATCATATTGCATGAGTTTATCCCTCTACATCATGTCATCTTACTTAAAGCGTTACTCTGTTCTTTTGAACTTAATACTCTACATGCATGATGGATAGCGGTCGATGTGTGGAGTAATAGTAGTAGATGCAGGCAGGAATCGGTTTACTTGTTTCGGATGTGATGCCTATATACATGATCATACCTAGATATTATCATAACTATGCTCAATTCTATCAATTGCTCAATAGTAATTTGTTCACCCACCGTAATACTTATGCTCTCGAGAGAAGCCACTAGTTACCTATGGCCCCCGGGTCTATTTTCCATCATATTAATCTTCCAACACTTAGCTATTTTTATTGCCTTTTATTTTACTTTGCATCTTTATCATAAAAATACCAAAAATATTATCTTATCATATCTATCAGATCTCACTCTCGTAAGTGGCCGTTGAGGGATTGACAACCACTTTATCGCGTTGGTTGAAAGGTTCTTGTTTGTTTGTGTAGGTGCGAGGGACTCGTGCGTGGTCTCCTACTGGATTGATACCTTGGTTCTAAAAAACTGAGGGAAATACTTACGCTACTTTACTGCATCACCCTTTCCTCTTCAAGGGAAAACCAACGCAGTGCTGAAGAGGTAGCAAGAAGGATTTCTGGCGCCGTTGCCGAGGAGATCTACGCCAAGTCAAGTCAAGTCAAGACATACCAAGTACCCATCACAAACTCTTATCCCTCGCATTACATTATTTTCCATTTGCCTCTCATTTTCCTCTCCACACTTCACCCTTGCCGTTTTATTCGCCCTCTCTTTTCCGTTTGCCTCCCTCTTTCTTTTTGCTCCTCGCACTTTTTGCCGTTATGTCTGAAGTTGGGGAAGTTATTGTCGATATGGACAATAATAATAACATGGAAAATTCTTGTGCCCCTGCTGAAGAACCCCAAAAAAATTCCGAATTGGTAGTGGTAATATTATTGGAAAATGGGTTATTCAAGATTTCTTTACTTGTGCCAGTGCTTTGCCTTCTATGGGTAGTTCTATTCTTCATAGAACTAGTAGTCTTGCGGACGCTATTGCCATGCTTGTGGTTGAACTTGAAAGGCAATTTATGCACATGCACCCTTGCATACAAAGGATTTTTCTAGAATTTTCTAATATTGAGCATTCTTCTGTTAAGCGTGCCGCTACTATCTTTTTGGATCATGAGTTCAGATTTATAATAAAAGAGGCCAAAGAAATCTTTGCGCACTATAGGGGGATGCTGGTCGTCCTCCCATAGAGACTATCTTATTTGATCAAGAGGAAATAATGCGTTTTCAATCTCTAGACTATGTTGCTTTTAATGAAAATAGAAAAAGGGTTCCTACCAATGTTCTAGTTGATAGAATTTCTGAACTTAATAATGATTTTTCTATTCGAAATAATGAGCTAGGATACTCTCTCCAGTATAGGCTCACAAAATTTTGTCAAAAGAACGCTTATGATGATGAATTGGTTGTGCAATATGAAGGGCCGAAGGAGGCACCTATACCTCCAAAAGTTGATCTTGGGGACTTCTGTCCCATTAAATTTAGCCCTTTTGATTACTTTTGCTTGCCTCAAATAAAACTTGCTGCTGAACGTAGAGAATATGAAATGAGTTTTCGTGATCTACCCTATTATTATAGCAATACCTAGATCTATCCTTGCTTTTATGCCTAGCTAGGGGCGTTAAACGATAGCGCTTGTTGGGAGGCAACCCAATTTTATTTTTAGTTTTTTGCTTTTTGCTTCTGTTTAGGAATAAATCTTTGATCTAGCCTCTGGTTAGACTTGTTTTATGTTTTAATTAGTGTTTGTGCCAAGTTAAACCTATAGGATCTTCTTGGATGATAGTTATTTGATCTTGCTGAAAATTCCAGAAACTTTTTGTTCACAAAAACAATTGTTAAAAATCATCAGAATGTGATAAAATAATGATTAAAATTTCTTATGATCAATAAACAATTTTTCTAGGTAGTCCTATTTTGGCTGAATTTTTTGAGTTCCAGAAGTTTTGTAAGTTACAGATTACTACAGACTGTTCTGTTTTTGACAGATTCTGTTTTTTAGTGTGTTGTTTGCTTATTTTGATGAATCTATGGCTAATAAAATAGTTTATAAACCATAGAGAAGTTGGAATACAGTAGGTATAACACCAATATAAATAAATAATGAGTTCATTATAGTACCTTGAGGTAGTGTTTTGTTTTGTTTTGCTAACGGGGCTCACGAGATTTTCTGTTAAGTTTTGTGTTGTGAAGTTTTCAAGTTTTTGTTAAAAGATTTGATGGATTATGGAACAAGGAGTGGCAAGATCCTAAGCTTGGGGATGCTCATGGCACCCCAAGATAATCTAAGGACACCAAAAAGCCAAAGCTTGGGGATGCCCCGGAAGACATCCCCTCTTTCGTCTACTTCCATCGTTAACTTTACTTAGAGCTATATTTTTATTCACCGTGTTTTGCTTGGAGCGTCTTTTATTATTTGAGTCTTTATTTGTTAGTTTGCCACAATCATTCTTGCTGTACACACCTTTGAGATAGACGCATTGATTCGAAATTTGTTAGAATACTCTACGTGCTTCACTTATATCTTTTGAGCTATATAGTTTTTGCTCTAGTGTTTCACTTATATCTTTTAGAGCACGGTGGTGGATTTGTTTTATAGAAACTATTGTTCTCTCATGCTTCACTTATATTATTTTGAGAGTCCTACAAAACAGCATGGTAATTTGCTTAAATTGAGAAATTACTCCTAAAGTGATAGGCATCCAAGATTAGTAGAAATTATCTTATGAGTTTGTTGAATACTATGAGAAGTTTGATGCTTGATAATTGTCTTGAGATATAAAGATGGTGATATTAGAGTCATGCTAGTTGAGTAGTTGTGGATTTGAGGAATACTTGTGTTAAAGTTTGTGATTCCCGTAGCATGCACGTATGGTGAACCGTTATGTGATGAAGTCGGAGCATGATTTATTTATTGATTGTCTTCCTTATGAGTGGCGGTCGGGGACGAGCGATGGTCTTTTCCTACAAATCTATCCCCCTAGGAGCATGCGCGTAATACTTTGCTTTGATAACTTGTAGATTTTTGCAATAAATATATGAGTTCTTTATGACTAATGTTGAGTCCATGGATTATACGCACTTTTCTTCCTTCCACCATTGCTAGCCTCTCTAATACCGCGCACTTTTCGCCGGTATCATACACCCACCATATACCTTCCTCAAAACAGCCACCATACCTACCTATCATGGCATTTCCATAGCCATTACGAGATATATTGCCATGCAACTTACCACCGTTTCGTTTACTATGACATGCTCCATCATTGTCATATTGCTTCGCATGATCATGTAGTTGACATCGTAATTGTGGCTAAGCCACCGTTCATAATTCTTTCATACGTGTCACTCTTGATTCATTGCATATCCCGGTACACCGCCGGAGGAATTCACATAGAATCATATTTTGTTCTAAGTATTGAGTTGTAATTGTTGAGTTGTAAGTAAATAAAAGTGTGATGATCATCATTTTTAGAGCATTGTCCCAAGTGAGGAAAGGATGATGGAGACTGTGATTCCCCCATAAGTAGGGATGAGACTCCTGACTAAATCAATAAATAAAAAAGGCCAAAAAAGGAGAAAAGGCCCAAATAAAAGAAATGAGAGAAAAAGAGAGAAGGGACAATGTTACTATCCTTTTACCACACTTGTGCTTCAAACTAGCACCATGATCTTAATGATATAGAGTCTCTTATGATATCACTTTCATATACTAGTGGGAACTTTTCACTATAGAACCTGGCTTGTATATTCCAATGATGGGCTTCCTCAAAATGCCCTAGGTCTTCGTGAGCAAGCAAGTTGGATGCACACCCACTTAGTTTCTTTTGTTGAGCTTTCATATACTTATAGCTCTAGTGCATCCGTTGCATGGCAATCCCTACTCACTCACATTGATATATATTAATGGGCATCTCCATAGCCCGTTGATACGCCTAGTTGATGTGAGACTATCTTCTCCCTCTTTTTGTCTTCTCCACAACCACCGTTCTATTCCACATATAGTGCTATGTCCATGGCTCACGCTCATGTATTGCGTGAAGATTGAAAAAGTTTGAGAACACCAAAAGTATGAAACAATTGCTTGGCTTGTCATCGGGGATGTGCATGATTTGAATACTTTGTGTGGTGAAGATAGAGCGTAGCCAGACTATATGATTTTGTAGGGATAACTTTCTTTGGCCATGTTATTTTGAGAAGACATGATTGCTTAGTTAGTATGCTTGAAGTATTATTTTTTTATGTCAATATTAAACTTTTGTCTTGAATCTTTCAGATCTGAACATTCATACCACAAATAAGAGAATTACATTGAAAATTATGCCAAGTAGCATTCCGCATCAAAAAATCTGTTTTTATCATTTACCTACTCGAGGACGAGCAGGAATTAAGCTTGGGGATGCTTGATACGTCTCCAACATATCTATAATTTTTTATTGCTTCATGCTATATTATATTCTGTTTTGGATGTTAATGGGCTTTATTATACACTTTTATATTATTTTTGGGACTAACCTATTAACCGGAGGCCTAGCCCAGAATTGTTGTTTTTGCCTATTTGAGTTTCACGAAAAAGAATATCAAGCGAGTCAATCGAATGAAACCTTGGAGCGTGATTTTGGAGCGAACATGATCCAGAGGACTTGGACCCTATGTCAAGAAAGCAAATAGGAGGGCACGAGGCAGGCGCGCCTACCCCCCCAAAGCGCCCCTCCACCTTCATGGCGCCCACGTTGCTCCACCGACGTACTTCTTCCTCCTATATATACCTACGTACCCCCAAACTACCAGATATGGAGCCAAAAACATAATTCCACTGCCGCAACCTTCTGTACCCATGAGATCCCATCTTGGGGCCTTCTCCGGCGCTCTGCCGGAGAGGGCATTGATCGTGGAGGGCTTCTACATCAACACCATAGCCTCTCCGATGATGTGTGAGTAGTTTACCTTAGACCTTCGGGTCCATAGTTATTAGCTAGATGGCTTCTTCTTTCTTTTTGGATCTCAATACAATGTTCTCCCCCTCTCTTGTGGAGATCTATTCGATGTAATCTTCTTTTGCAGTGTGTTTGTTGATACCGATGAATTGTGGGTTTATGTCAAGATTATCTATGAACAATATTTGAATCTTCTCTGAATTATTTTATGTATGATTGGTTATCTTTGCAAGTCTCTTCGAATTATCAGTTTGGTTTGGCCTACTAGATTGATCTTTCTTGCAATGGGAGAAGTGCTTAGCTTTGGGTTCAATCTTGCGGTGTCCTTTCCCAGTGACAGTAGGGGCAGCAAGGCACGTATTGTATGTTGGGGAACGTAGTAATTTCAAAAAATTTCCTACGATCACGCAAGATCATCGTGATGGCATAGCAACGAGAGGGGAGAGTGTCCGTCCACGTACCCTCGTAGACCGTAAGCGAGCGTTATAACAACGCTGTTGATGTAGTCGTGCGTCTTCACGATCCGACCGATCCAAGTACCGAGCGTCACGGCACCTCCGTGTTCAGCTGCGTTCAGCTCGATGGCGATCCCGGACTCGATCCAGCAAAGTGTCGGGGATGAGTTTACGTCAAGACGACGGCGTGGTGGCGATGTTGATGCTCCACCGACGCAGAGCTTCGCCTAAGCTCATGACGATATGACTTCTCCGGCGCGAGGCTTCGCCTAAGCTCATGACGATATGACCGAAGTGGAATATGGTGGAAGGGGGCACCGCACACGGCTAAGGAAAGATCCGTAGATCAACTTGTGTCTTGGGGTGCCCCCTGCCCCCGTATATAAAGGAGACAAGGGGGAGGTGGCCGGCCCTATAGGAGGCGCGCAAGGAGGAGTCCTACTCCCACCGGAGTAGGACTCCCCCCCCTTTCCTAGTTGGACTAGGATTGGAGGAGGGGAGAAGGGGAAGGGGCGCCGCCCCCCCCTTCCTTGTCCTATTCGGACTAGAGGGGGGAGGGGGGCGCGCAGCCCACCTTGGGCTGCCCTTCCTCTTCTCCTATGGCCCATTAAGGCCCATTGACCTCCCGGGGGGTTCCGGTAACCTCCCGGTACTCCGGTAAAATCCGATTTCACCGGAACACTTCCGATGTCCAAATGTAGGCTTCCAATATATCAATCTTTATGTCTCGACCATTTCGAGACTCCTCGTCATGTCCGTGATCACATCCGGGACTCCGAACAACCTTCGGTGCATCAATACTTATAAACTCATTATGAACTGTCATCGAAGCGTTAAGCGTGCGGACCCTACGGGTTCGAGAACTATGTAGACATGACCTAGAACCATTCTCGGTCAATAACCAATAGCGGGACCTGGATGCCCATATTGGTTCCTACATATTCTCTGAAGATCTTTATCGGTCAAACCGCATAACGACATCGTTGTTCCCTTTGTCATCGGTATGTTACTTACCCGAGATTCGATCGTCGGTATCCAATACCTAGTTCAATCTCGTTACGGTAAATCTCTTTACTCGTTCCGTAATACATCATCTCACAACTAACTCATTAGTTGTAATGCTTGCAAGGCTTAAGTGATGTGTATTACCGAGAAGGCCTAGAGATACCTCTCCGACAATCGGAGTGACAAAACCTAATCTCAAATCGCCAACCCAACAAGTACCTTTGGAGACACCTGTAGTACTCCTTTATAATCACCCGATTCGTTGTGGCGTTTGGTAGTACCAAAGTGTTCCTCCGTAAACGGGAGTTGCATAATCTCATAGTTACAGGAACATGTATGAGTCATGAAGAAAGCATTAGCAACATACTAAGCGATCAAGTGCTAAGCTAACGGAATGGGTCATGTCAATCACATCATTCTCCTAATGAGGTGATCCCATTAATCAAATGACAACACATGTCTATGGTTAGGAAACATAACCATCTTTGATTAATGAGCTAGTCCAAGAGAGGCATACTAGTGACTATCTGTTTGTCTATGTATTCACACATGTATTATGTTTCGGTTAATACAATTCTAGCATGAATAATAAACATTTATCATGAAATAAGGAAATAAATAATAACTTTATTATTGCCTCTAGGGCATATTTCCTTGAGTCTCCCACTTGCACTAGAGTCAATAATCTAGTTCACATCATCATGTGATTCAACACTAATATTCACATCTGTATGTGATTAACACCCATAGTTCACATCGTCATGTGACCAACACCCAAAGGGTTTACTAGAGTCAATAATCTAGCTCACATCGCTATGTGATTAACACCCAAAGAGTACTAAGGGATGATCATGTTTTGCTCGTGAGAGAAGCTTAGTCAACAGTGTCATCACATTCGAGCCGTATGTATTTTGCAAATATTCTATGTCTACAATGCTCGCACGGGCTACTCTAGCTAATTGCTCCCACTTTCAATATGTATCCAGATTGAGACTTAGAGTCATCTGGATCAGTGTAAAATGCTTGCATCGATGTAACTCTTTACGACGGGTTTTTTTACAC
The DNA here is from genome assembly GCA_021605205.1 of Aegilops longissima. Classification (NCBI taxonomy): domain Eukaryota; kingdom Viridiplantae; phylum Streptophyta; class Magnoliopsida; order Poales; family Poaceae; genus Aegilops; species Aegilops longissima. Next base: position 522,257,817 of record CM038677.1, on the reverse strand, counting down.
CTCCATAATCGAGAAATATTTCCTTAGTCCTCACTAAGGATGTTCTTGACCAATGTCCGATGATCTACTCCTAGACCACCATTGTACTCCTTGCCAAATTCAGAGCAAGGTATACAATAGGTCTGGTACATAGCATAGCATACTTTATAGAACCTATGGTGAGGCATAGGGAATGACTTTCATTCTCTTTTCTATTTTCTGCCGTGGTCGGGATTTGAGTCTTACTCAATTTCACACCTTTGCAACACAGGCAAGAACTTTTCTTTGACTGCTCCATTTTGAACTACTTCAAAATCTTGACAAGGTATATATTTATTGAAAAAACTTATCAAGCGTCTTGATCTATCTCTATAGATCTTGATGCTCAATATGTAAGCAGCTTCAACGAGGTCTTTCTTTGAAAAACTCCTTTGAAACACTCCTTTATGCTTTGCGAATAATTCTACATTATTTCGATCTACAATATGTCATTCACATATACTTATCGAAATCTTGTAGTGCTCCCACTCACTTTCTTGTAAATACAGGCTTCACATGCAAGTCTGCAGATAAAACTATATGCTTTGATCATACTATCAAAGCGTTTATTCCAACTCGAGATGCTTGCACCAGTCCATAGATGGATCATTGGAGCTTGCACATTTTGTTAGCTCCTTTAGGATTGACAAAACCTTCTGGTTGCATCATATACAACTCTTCTTTAATAAATCCATTAAAGAATGTATTTTGACATCCATTTGCCAGATTTCATAAAATGTGGCGATTGCTAACATGATTCGGACAGACATAAGCATCGCTACAGATTGAGTAAATCTCATTGTAGTCAACACCTTGAACTTGTCGAAAACCTTTCTGCGACAAGTCGAGCTTTGTAGATAGTAATACTACTATCAGCATCATCTTCCTCTTGAAGATCCATTTATATAATATGGCTTGCCGATCATCGAGCAACTCCATCAAAGTCCACACTTTGTTCTCATATATGGATCCCATCTCAGATTTCATGGTCTCAAACCATTTCGCGAATCTGGGCTCATCATCGCTTCCTCATAGTTCGTAGGTTCATCATGGTCTAGTAACATGACTTCTAGAATAGGATTACCGTACCACTCAGTGCGGATCTTACTCTGGAAGACCTCACGAGGTTTGGTAACATCTTGATCTGAAGTTTCATGATCATCATCATTATCTTCCTCACTAATTGGTGTAGGAATCATGGAACTGATTCTGTGATGAACTACTTTCCAATAAGGGAGAAGGTACAATTACCTCATCAAGTTCTACTTTCCTCCCACTCACTTCTTTCGAGAGAAACTTCTTCTCTAGAAAGGATCCATCTTAACAACAAAATCTTGCTTTCGGATCTGTGATAGAAGGTGTACCCAATAGTTACCTTTGGGTATTCTATGAAGACGCATTTCTCCGATTTGGGTTCGAGCTTATCGGTGAAAACTTTTCACATAAGCATCACAACTCAAACTTTAAGAAACGACACTTAGGTTTCTTGCTAAACCATAGTTCATACGGTGTCATCTCAGCGGATTTAGATGGTGCCCTATTAAGCGTGAATGCATCATCTTTAATGCATAACCCCAAAACGATAGTGGTAAATCGGTAAGATACATCATAGATCGCACCATATCAAAATAAAATACGGTTCTGACGTTCGGACACACCATAATGTTGTGGTGTTCCGGTGGCGTGAGCTGTGAAACTATTCCACATTGTTTTCATTGAAGACCAAACTCGTAACTCAAATATTCATCTCCACGATCAGATCGCGAAACTTTATTTTCTTGTTGCGATGATTTTCCACTTCACTCTGAAATTCTTTGAACCTTTCAACTATTTCAGACTTATGTTTCATCAAGTAGATATACCCATATCTACTCAAATCATCTTGTGAAGGTCGAAAAATAACGATACTTGCCACGAGCATCAACATTCATTGGATCGCATACATCGGTATGTATTATTTCCAATAAGTCAAGAGCTTGTTCCATTGTTCCGGAGAACGGAGTTTTAGTCATCTTGCCCAAAAGGCACGGTTCGCAAGCATCAAATGATTCATAATCAAGTGATTCCAAAAGTCCATCGGCATGGAGTTTTCTTCATGCGCTTTACACCAATATGACCTAAGCGGCGATTGCCACAAATAAATTGTACTATCATTATTAACTTTGCATCTTTTGGTTTCAATATTATGAATATGTGTATCACTATGATCGAGATCCAATGAACCATTTTCATTGGGTGTGTAACCATATAAGGTTTTATTCATGTAAGCAGAACAACAATTTATTCTCTTACTTAAATGAATAACCGTATTGCAATAAACATGATCAAATCATATTTATGCTCAACACCAAATAACACTTATTTAGGTTCCACACTAATCCCGAAAGTATAGGGAGTGTGCGATGATGATTATATCAATCTTGGAACTACTTCCAACACTCATCGTCACTTCCCTTCAACTAGTCTCTGCTTATTCTGCAACTCCTGTTTGAGTTACTACTCTTAGCAACTGAACCAAGATCAAATACCGAGGGGTTGCTACGAACACTAGTAAAATACACATCGATAATTTGTATATCAAATATACCTTTGTTCACTTTGCCATCCTTCTTATCCGCCAAATACTTGGGGTAGTTCCGCTTCGATGACCAGTTCCATTGTAGCAAAAGCACTTAGTCTCGTGCTTAGATCCAGACTTGGGCTTCTTCACTCGAGCAACAACTTGCTTGCCGTTCTTCTTGAAGTTCCCTTCTTCCCTTTGCCCTTTTCCTTGAGACTAGTGGTCTTTTCAACCATCAACACTTGATGTTTTTCTTGATTTCTACCTTCGCGATTTTAGCATCGCGAAGAGCTTGGGAATTTTTTCGTCATCCCTTGCATATTATAGTTCATCACGAAGTTCTAGTAACTTTAGTGATGGTGACTAGAAAATTCTGTCAATCACTATCTTATCTGGAAGATTAACTCCCACTTGATTCAAGCGATTGAAGTACTCGGACAATCTGAGCACATGCTCACTAGTTGAGCGATTCTCCTCCATCTTTTAGCTATAGAACTTGTTGGAGACTTCATATCTCTCAACTCGGTATTTGCTTGAAATATTAACTTCAATTCTTGGAACATCTCATATGGTCCATGACGTTCAAAACGTCTTTGAAGTCCCGATTCTAAGCCGTTAAGCATGGTGCACTAAACTATCAAGTAGTCATCATATTGAGCTAGCCAAACGTTCATAACGTCGCATACTACGCAATAGGTCTGTCACTTAGCGGTGCATTAAGGACATAATTCTTCTGCGCAGCAATGAGGATAAACCTCAGATCACGGATCCAATCCGCAATATTGCTACTAACATTTTTCAATACAATATTCTCTAGGAACACATATAAAACATAGGGAAGCAACAACGCGAGCTATTGATCTACAACATAATTTGCAAAATACTACCAGGACTAAGTTCATGATAAATTAAAGTTCAATTAATCATATTACTTAAGAACTCCCACTTAGACAGACATCTCTCTAGTTATCTAAGTGATCACGTGATCCAAATCAACTAAACCATAACCGATCATCACGTGAGATGGAGTAGTTTTCAATGGTGAACATCTTATGTTGATCATATCTGCTATATGATTCACGTTCGACCTTTCGGTCTCCGTGTTCGAGGCCATATCTCGTATATGCTAGGCTCGTCAAGTATAACCTGAGTATTCTGCGTGTGCAAAACTGGCTTGCACCCGTTGTAGATGGACGTAGAGCTTATCACACCCGATCATCACGTGGTGTCTCGGCACGACGAACTTTGGCAACGGTGCATACTCAGGGAGAACACTACTTGATAATTTTAGTGAGAGATCATCTTATAATGCTACCGTCAATCAAAGCAAGATAAGATGCATAAAGGATAAACATCACATGCAATCAATATAAGTGATATGATATGGCCATCATCATCTTGTGCTTGTGATCTCCATCTCCGAAGCACCGTCATGATCACCATCGTCACCGGTAGCGACACCTTGATCTCCATCGTAGCATCGTTGTCGTCTCGCCAACTATTGCTTCTCGACTATCGCTACCGCTTAGTGATAAAGTAAAGCAATTACATGGCGTTGCATTTCATACAATAAGCGACAACCATATGGCTCCTGCCGATTGCCGATAACTTCGGTTACAAAACATGATCATCTCATACAATAAAATATAGCATCACGTCTTGACCATATCACATCACAACATGCCCTGCAAAAACAAGTTAGGCGTCCTCTATTTTGTTGTTGCAAGTTTTACGTGGCTGCTACGGGCTGAGCAAGAACCGTTCTTACCTACGCATCAAAACCACAACGATATTTCGTCAAATAGACTCCGTTTAACCTTCTCAAGGACGGGCGTAGCCACACTCAGTTCAACTAAAGTGAGAGAGCAGACACCGCCGGTCACCTTTAAGCAACGAGTGCTCGGGCGGTGAAACCAGTCTCGCGTAAGCGTCTGCGTAATGTCGGTCCGGGCGCTTCATCTCACAATACCGCTGAACCAAAGTATGACATGCTGGTAGGAAGTATGACTTGTATCGCCCACAACTCACTTGTGTTCTACTCGTGCATATGACATCAACGCATAAAACCAGGCTCGGATGCCACTTGTTGGGGAACGTAGTAATTTCAAAAATTTCCCTACGATCACGCAAGATCATCGTGATGGCATAGCAACGAGAGGGAGAGTGTCCGTCCACGTACCCTCGTGAGACCGTAAGCGAAGCGTTATAACAACGCGGTTGATGTAGTCGTGCGTCTTCACGATCCGACCGATCCAAGTACCGAGCGTCACGGCACCTCCGTGTTCAGCACACGTTCAGCTCGATGGCGATCCCGGACTCGATCCAGCAAAGTGTCGGGGATGAGTTTCACGTCGACGACGGCGTGGTGGCGATGTTGATGCTCCACCGACGCGAGCTTCGCCTAAGCTCCGCGACGATATGACTTCTCCGGCGCGGGGCTTCGCCTAAGCTCATGACGATATGACCGAAGTGGAATATGGTGGAAGGGGCACCGCTGCGGCTAAGGAAAGATCCGTAGATCAACTTGTGTATCTTGGGGTTCCCCTGCCCCGTATATAAAGGAGACAAGGGGAGGTGGCCGACCCTATAGGAGGCGCGCAAGGAGGAGTCCTACTCCCACCGGAGTAGGACTCCCCCCTCCTAGTTGGACTAGGATTGGAGGAGGGAGAAGGGGAAGGGCGCCCCCCTTCCTTGTCCTATTCGGACTAGAGGGGAGGGGCGCGCAGCCCACCTTGGGCTGCCCTTCCTCTTCTCCTATGGCCCATTAAGGCCCATTGACCTCCGGGGGTTCCGTAACCTCCGGTACTCGGTAAATCCGATTTCACCGGAACACTTCCGATGTCCAAATGTAGGCTTCCAATATATCAATCTTTATGTCTCGACCATTTCGAGACTCCTCGTCATGTCCGTGATCACATCCGGGACTCGAACAACCTTGGTGCATCAATACTTATAAACTCATTATGAACTGTCATCGAAGCGTTAAGCGTGCGGACCCTACGGGTTCGAGAACTATGTAGACATGACCTAGAACCATTCTCGGTCAATAACCAATAGCGGGACCTGGATGCCCATATTGGTTCCTACATATTCTCGAAGATCTTTATCGGTCAAACCGCATAACGACATCGTTGTTCCCTTTGTCATCGGTATGTTACTTACCCGAGATTCGATCGTCGGTATCCAATACCTAGTTCAATCTCGTTACGGTAAGTCTCTTTACTCGTTCCGTAATACATCATCTCACAACTAACTCATTAGTTGTAATGCTTGCAAGGCTTAAGTGATGTGTATTACCGAGAAGGCCTAGAGATACCTCTCCGACAATCGGAGTGACAAAACCTAATCTCGAAATCGCCAACCCAACAAGTACCTTTGGAGACACCTGTAGTACTCCTTTATAATCACCCGATTCGTTGTGGCGTTTGGTAGTACCAAAGTGTTCCTCCGTAAACGGAGTTGCATAATCTCATAGTTACAGGAACATGTATGAGTCATGAAGAAAGCATTAGCAACATACTAAGCGATCAAGTGCTAAGCTAACGGAATGGGTCATGTCAATCACATCATTCTCCTAATGAGGTGATCCCATTAATCAAATGACAACACATGTCTATGGTTAGGAAACATAACCATCTTTGATTAATGAGCTAGTCCAGTAGAGGCATACTAGTGACTATCTGTTTGTCTATGTATTCACACATGTATTATGTTTCCGGTTAATACAATTCTAGCATGAATAATAAACATTTATCATGAAATAAGGAAATAAATAATAACTTTATTATTGCCTCTAGGGCATATTTCCTTCATTGTATTGTTGCCATCGAGGATAACAAGATGGGGTTTATATCATATTGCATGAGTTTATCCCTCTACATCATTTCATCTTACTTAAAGCGTTACTCTGTTCTTTTGAACTTAATACTCTAGATGCATGCTGGATAGCGGTCGATGTGTGGAGTAATAGTAGTAGATGCAGGCAGGAATCAGTCTACTTGTTTCGGACGTGATGCATATATACATGATCATACCTAGATATTCTCATAACTATGCTCAATTCTATCAATTGCCCAACAGTAATTTGTTCACCCACCATAATACTTGTGCTCTCGAGAGAAGCCACTAGTGAAACCTATGGCCCCCGGGTCTATTTTCCATCATATTAATATTCCAACACTTAGCTATTTTTATGGCCTTTTATTTTACTTTGCATCTTTATCATAAAAATACCAAAAATATTATCTTATCATATCTATCAGATCTCACTCTCGTAAGTGACCGTTGAGGGATTGACAACCCCTTTATCGCGTTGGTTGCGAGGTTCTTGTTTGTTTGTGTAGGTGCGAGGGACTCATGCGTGGTCTCCTACTGGATTTATACCTTGGTTCTCAAAAACCGAGGGAAATACTTACGCTACTTTATTTGGATCACCCTTTCCTCTTCAAGGAAAACCAACGCAGTGCTCAAGAGGTAGCAAGAAGGATTTCTGGCGCCGTTGCCGGGGAGATCTACGCCAAGTCAAGTCAAGTCAAGACATACCAAGTACCCATCACAAACTCTTATCCCTAGCATTACATTATTTGACATTTGCCTCTCGTTTTCCTCTCCCCACTTCACCCTTGCCGTTTTATTCGCCCTCTCTTTTCCGTTCGCCTCCCTCTTTCTTTTTGCTCCTTGCACTTTTTGCCGTTATGTCTGAAGTTGGGGAAATTATTGTCGATATGGACAATAATAATAACATGGAAAATTCTTGTGCTCCTGGTGAAGAACCCCCTAACTTACATACAAAAAAATCCGAATTGGTAGTGGTAATATTATTGGAAAAGGGGTTATTCAAGATTTTTTTACTTGTGCCGGTGCTTTGCCTTCTATGGGTAGTTCTATTCTTCATATAACTAGTAGTCTTGCGGACGCTATTGCCATGCTTGTGGTTGAACTTGAAAGGAAATTTATGCACATGCACCCTTGCATACAAAGGATTTTTCTAGAATTTTCTAATATTGAGCATTCTTCTGTTAAGCGTGCCGCTACTCTCTTTTTGGTTTATGAGTTCAGATTTATAATAATAGAGGCCAAACAAATCTTTGTGCACAATAGGGGGACGCTGGCCGTCCTCCCATAGAGACTATCTTATTTGATCAAGAGGAAATAATGTGTTTTCAATCTCTAGACTATGTTGCTTTTAATGAAAACCTTAGAAAAAGGGTTCCTACCAATGTTCTAGTTGATAGAATTTCTGAACTTAATAATGATTTTGCTATTCGAAATAATGAGCTAGGATACTCTCTCCAGTATAGGCTCACAAAATTTTGTCAAAAGAACGCTTATGATGATGAATTGGTTGTGCAATATGAAGGGCCGAAGGAGGCACCTATACCTCCAAAAGTTGATCTTGGGGACTTCTGTCCCATTAAATTTTGCCCTTTTGATTACTTTTGCTTGCCTCAGAGAAAACTTGCTGCTGAACGTAGAGAAAATGAAATGAGTTTTCGTGATCTATCCTATTATTATGGCAATACCTAGATCTATCCTTGCTTTTATGCCTAGCTAGGGTCGTTAAACGATAGCACTTCTTGGAAGGCAACCCAATTTTATTTTTAGTTTTTTGCTTTTTGCTTATGTTTAGGAATAAATCTTTGATCTAGCCTCTGTTTAGACTCGTTTTATGTTTTAATTAGTGTTTGTGCCAAGTTAAACCTATAGGATCTTCTTGGATGATGGTTATTTGATCTTGCTGAAAATTCTAGAAACTTTCTGTTCACGAAAACAATTGTTAAAAATCATCAAAACGTGATAAAATATTGATTCAAATTGCTTATGATCAATAAACAAAATTTCTAGGTCGTCCTATTTTGGCTATAAGTTCCAAAAGTTTTCGTTAGTTACAGATTACTACAGACTGTTCTGTTTTTGACAGATTCTGTTTTTAGTGTGTTGTTTGCTTATTTTGATGAATCTATGGATAATAAAATAGTTTATAAACCATAGAGAAGTTTGAATACAGTAGGTATAACACCAATATAAATAAATAATGAGTTAATTACAGTACCTTGAAGTGGTGTTTTGTTTTCTTTAATACGGAGACTCACGAGATTTTCTGTTAAGTTTTGTGTTGTGAAGTTTTCAAGTTTTGGGTAAAAGATTTGATGGATTATGGAACAAGGAGTGGCAAGATCCTAAGCTTGGGGATGCCCATGGCACCCCAAGATAATCTAAGGACACCGAAAAGCCAAAGCTTGGGGATGCCCTGGAAGACATCCCCTCTTTCGTCTACTTCCGTCGGTAACTTTACTTGGAGCTATATTTTTATTCACCACATGATATGTGTTGTGCTTGGAGCGTCTTTTATTATTGGAGTATTTATTTGTTAGCTTGCCACAATCATCCTTGCTGTACACACCTTTGAGATAGACACATTGATTCGAAATTTGTTAGAATACTCTATGTGCTTCACTTATATCTTTTAAGCTATATAGTTTTTGCTCTAGTGTTTCACTTATATCTTTTAGAGCACGGTGGTGGATTTGTTTTATGGAAACTATTGTTCTCTCATGCTTCACTTATATTATTTTGATAGTCCTACAAAACATCATGGTAATTTGCTTAAATTGAGAAATTAGTCCTAAAGTGATAGGCATCCAAGATTAGTAAAAATCATCTTATGAGTTTGTTGAATACTATGAGAAGTTTGATGCTTGATAATTGTCTTGAGATATAAAGATGGTGATATTAGAGTCATGCTATTTGAGTAGTTGTGGATTTGAGGAATACTTGTGTTAAAGTTTGTGATTCCCGTAGCATGCACGTATGGTGAACCGTTATGTGATGAAGTCGGAGCATGATTTATTTATTGATTGTCTTCCTTATGAGTGGCAGTCGGGGACGAGCGATGGTATTTTCCTACAAATCTATCCCCCTAGGAGCATGCGCTTAATACTTTGCTTTGATAACTTGTAGATTTTTGCAATAAATATATGAGTTCTTTATGACTAATGTTGAGTCCATGGATTATACGCACTTTTCTTCCTTCCACCATTGCTAGCCTCTCTAATACCGCGCACTTTTCGCCGGTATCATACACCCACCATATACCTTCCTCAAAACAGCCACCATACCTACCTATCATGGCATTTCCATAGCCATTACGATTTATATTGCCATGCAACTTACCACCGTTTTGTTTACTATGACATGCTCCATCATTGTCATATTGCTTCGCATGATCATGTAGTTGACATCGTATTTGTGGCTAAGCCACTGAGGGAGTCCTGGATTAGGGGGTGTCCGGATGGCCGGACTATAACCTTTGGCCGGATTCCTGGACTATGAAGATACAAGTTCGAAGACTTCGTCCCGTGTCCGGATGGAACTTTCCTTGGCGTGGAAGGCAAGCTTGGCGATACGGATATGTAGATCTCCTCCCATTGTAACCGACTCTGTGTAACCCTCGCCCTCTCCGGTGTCTATATAAACCGGAGGGTTTTAGTCCGTAGGACGAACAACAATCATACCATAGGCTAGCTTCTAGGGTTTAGCCTCTTTGATCTCGTGGTAGATCTACTCTTGTACTACCCATATCATCAATATTAATCTAGCAGGAGTAGGGTTTTACCTCCATCGAGAGGGCCCGAACCTGGGTAAAACATCGTGTCCCTTGTCTCCTGTTACCATCCGCCTAGACGCACAGATTCGGGACCCCCTACGAGATCCGCGGTTTTGACACCGACATTGGTGCTTTCATTGAGAGTTCCTCGTGTCGTCACCTTTAGGCCGATGGCTCCTCCGATCATCAACAATGATGCGGTCCAGGTGAGATTTTCTCCCGGACAGATCTTCGTATTCGGCGGCTTTGCATGCGGGCAATTAAGCAGCCATTTGGAGCGGATCGAAGCTACGCCCAGGCCATCGGTCAGATTTGGAAGTTTGAACTAAGCGGCCGGCGTCGCGGAGACTTGATCTTGACGGGTTTGAGCCACAACCGAGCACGCCGCACTATTACGATGGGCATGATCTAGCTCGCCGCGAGCGATTGCCACGAGACCGCACCGTGTCCGCTCCGACCCTTAGCTCGGGCCGATTGCGCCAATCAGGGCGGGTGGCTGGACACCGCCTCGGGGCTGCAATCTCTCGGCGTCGAGCGAACACCAGCCTTGTCCTCTGCGAAGCTCATGACTCCAAGGTGTCGGACTCCTCTCCGGACTCTGAACCTTCCGTGCCCCTGCCGATCGAATCCGATTGGGCGCCGATCATGGAGTTCACCGCCGCGGACATCTTTCAAAGACTTGCTCTTGGCGACATTCTGAATTCACTAAAGTCTCTCTCTTTATCGGAGAGCCTGGCGGACTATGGTCAGCAAGGTTGGGATGCGGATGACGAAGAAATTCAAAGCCCACCCACCACCCACTTCGTAGCCACTGTCGATGATTTAACCGACATGCTCGAATTCAACTCCGAAGACATCGACGGTATGGACGACGATGTAGGAGACGAACAGGAACCAGCGCCTATAGGGCACTGGACAACCACCTCATCTCACGATGTATACATGGTGGACACACCTAAAACAAACGACGACGAGGAACAAAGGGACGCAACGAGGGATCGTTCCCTCGAAAAGCAGTCAAAGCGGCGGCGTAAGCGCCGCTCCAAACCTCACCTCGACAGAGACAGCAGCCATACAGACCCAGCCATAGAGCAGGGCGAACCGGCGGACGACGAACATGCCATCGAGCAACCGTCCAAATAGGGCAACTTGGATAAACAAACCGAACAACCTGTCCCCGACGAAGATAACAGTATGGACGACCTCACGCCGGACAAGTTGCTGGAGTAGAAGAATCTCCACAAAAGGCTCGTCGCCACTGCGCGTAACCTGAAAAAGCAGAAGCGGAAGCTCAAAGCAGCGGAAGATGCACTCAGAATTAGATGGAGCAAAGTACTCAACACCGCAGACAAATACGGCGACAGTCGCCACACAAAGAGCTATCCGAAGCGAAAATTACTGCCGGAATTTGATGAGGAGGCCTTAGAGCCCCCGCAATCAAAAAATAAGGAAGCCACCCGGTCGGGTAAACAACCCCATGGCCAACATAGAGCAGCAAACGGCGCCGCACACAAGCCGACGCACGCGATCCGCTGAGATTCGCATCAAAAGATGGCCCAGCTAGATCTATCTACGGGCCAAGAAAGCAAGCTTTAGTAAGCAATGCAACGCAACAAGTATCCAAACATCACGACACACCCAAATATAGGGTGCTGCACACCCCTATGTTTCACCGATGAGTCTTTGGACCATGAATTTCCAGCGGATTCAAGCCCGTAAACATAGAGGCATCTGACGGAACAACGACTCCACAGTCTGGATTGAGGATTATATCCTCCACATACACATGGCGGAGGAGATGACCTCCACGCCATAAAATACTTACCCTCAAGCTCAAAGGGCCAGCCCGGCATTGGCTTAAAAGCCTTCCGAAAACACCATTGGAAGTTGGGAAGAGCTCGAGGATGCTTTTCGGGCAAATTTTCAAGGGACCTATGTCCGACCTCCGGATCTGACGATTTAAGTCATATAACTCAACAACCCGAGAGTCAGCCGGAAACTCTGGAACAGATTTCTTACTAAAAAGAACCAGATAGTTGACTGTCCGGACGCCGAAGCCTTAGCAGCTTTCAAACACAGCGTTCGAGATGAATGGCTCGCCAGACACCTCGACCAAGAAAAGCCAAGAACAATGGCGCATTAACAAGCCTCATGACCCGCTTTTGCGCGGAGAGGATAGCTGGTTGGCAAGATGCGATACCAGCGACCCAAGTACATCGAAGTTAGGGATGGAAGCGAAACCACGACGCAGCAAGGACCAGCGCGGACCAAGGGAAACAGCCGAAGAGCACGACACCAACGCCGGATTCAAAAGCTCTCGCAGAATCGAAAAAGTTGCCCCTCAAGGATAATAGGGACGAGCTATCTAACCTAAACAAAATCTTGGACAAGATATGCCAAATCCACAAGACTCCGGGAAGCACGCAAACCATACCCACAGAGATTGTTGGGTCTTCAAGCAATCTGCAAACTCAACGCCGAACACAAGGGCTCGACACACCAAGCGAGGACGATGACGAACCCCACAAGCAAAGCACCGAAAACAAAAGAATTTCCCACAAGAAGTCAAAGCAGTAAACTCACTTCACGTGACAAAGGGAAAACAGAGTGGCGCCTATAGAGATACGCGCCATCGGCCTATCCTGAGGAGTCCCGCCACCGGTTGTTAAAACCAATCACCTTCACCATCGATTACTCTAGAAGTATCCGAACGCAGGCTGGACTGCCTTGATATTAGATCCGATAATTGACGGACTCCACTTTATACAAGTCCTAATGGACGGCGGCGATGGTCTAAACCTGCTATATCGGGACACAATCCATAAAATGGGGATAAACCCAACAAAATTCGCCATAGCAACACTTCCTTTCAAGGGGTAACGCCAGGCCCAGATGCCCATTGTACGGGTTCTCTCCGGCTAGAAGTTATGTTAGGCTCCCCCGACAACTTCCACCGCGAAAAGCTAACCTTCCACATAGCCCCATTTACAAGTAGCTATCAAGCACTACTGGGACCCGAAGCTTTCGCCCGCTTTAACGCAATACTGCATTATGCATCTCTTACGCTTAAAATGCCCGGTCCATGAGGCATCATCTCATTAAAGGAAATATCGAGTGTTCCTCGGCGCTAGAAGATCGTGTGGCTGCCTTGACAGCCACACACTAAACCGCTTCACTAATCAAAGCACCTAAACAGGTCGTTCGGACCCGGACATGGCTAGACGAGTCCGGCGTAAACATGCAAGGGCTTACTAGCCGCATACCCCCGTACAAGGGGCTCCGCGCATGTACAACAAGAGACAATAAAGCTCAATTTTACCCATTTTTGAATTATACTTTGTTTATAACATACATTTTCGCATACGATCTTTTCAACTAAGTTCCTCTCTTTTACGGATGAACAACATGCTACACCCGTCCGTGATACGGCTGCAACGGAGACACAAAGCAGACGTGCGAGAGGGACCCGTTCAAGGATTCTTTTAGATTAAGACCCTCGCGTAAACCTTTTTCGCTGTCTCTTGCTGATACACATCCCCGGTTTTTGGTATAATCGAGGAGGAGGCTGGCGTCTTGGCATGTGGCCACGTCGAATTTTATGCGTGCACTGGACACCGAGGGCTTATTACTAAGGGCGTTGTTCAGCCCGTTTTCATAAAGACCGAATACCTTAGGGAGTGTTCGCGTCGCGAGTTTGGCCTTATATGCATCAGCTCGAATCATGTCTTTGGTCAAATGTTGGGTTTGCCGGCTCCTGTGTTTTGCTGCCTTACGTTCCGCTCTATCGGCTAAAGCGGCACCGGAGAACTCTGCGATTGTGCCCCGTTCGCCAAAGCGAGCACCTCGATAGAAAGCCAAAACTGATGTCATGATATAGCGTGAGACTGGTCAACCACTCGATGACCCGCCGGAATCTTTAGGATTCCTCCGCATTAACGAAGGGTCGTTTCCCGGCCAGGCACACACGCGCCCCAAATTCGGGTGAGCGCGGTGCCCCTAGGGGCTATATAATAGCCCCACTGTCAAACTCCTATGGCTAAGTGAAAGTGATAAAGCATTATAGTCCGGTTGCCTAGTTCGCTGCGCTATCACCTCCTTAATAGGACCAAGACGTTGGATCAAGTGTGAAAATGTGCCTTCTGCGAACACCCCCGCATTATATGCGTGGGGGCTGAAGTCGAAGACTGCCATCTTTCAGGTTATATACACATATACATTAATGGCCGCACATGAGGTATTTTAATTCTTGAAGGCACAAGTATAAAAAGCTTTTATATTCCCTCGAAACATTGTTTTACAATAATACATGCTATTCGAATATAATATCCTTCGAGCACTGCGTCTCTATTAAACGAGCGCCCTGTAGAACTTCCTGAAAATAGTGGTCGGCAGGTACTCGGCTCTCGTCCGAATCTTGGGATGCAACAGCGATGGCATTCATCTCCGCCCAGTATGTTTTGACACGGGCAAGAGCCATCCGCGCACCCTCTATGCATGCTGACCTCTTCATTGCATTGATATGCGGCACCGCACCAAGGAACTGCTGCACCAAGCTAAAATAACTCTTTGGCTCGGGCCTTTCCGGCCACATATGACTCACGACATATGAGGGAGTCCCGGACTAGGGGGTGTCCGGATAGCCGGACTATCGTCACGGCCGGACTCCAAGATTATGAAGATACAAGATTGAAGACTTCGTCCCGTGTCCGGATGGGACTTTCCTTGGCGTGGAAGGCAAGCTTGGCGATACGGATATGTAGATCTCCTACCATTGTAACCGACTCTGTGTAACCCTAACCTATCCGGTGTCTATATAAACCGGAGGGTTTTAGTCCGCAGGACGAACAACAATCATACCATAGGCTAGCTTCTAGGGTTTAGCCTCTTTGATCTCGTGGTAGATCTACTCTTGTACTACCCATATCATCAATATTAATCAAGCAGGAGTAGGGTATTACCTCCATCGAGAGGGCCCAACCTGGGTAAAAACATCGTGTCCCTTGTCTCCTGTTACCATCGCCTAGACGCACGATTCGGGACACCCTACCGAGATCCGCGGTTTTGACACCGACATTGGTGCTTTCATTGAGAGTTCCTCCGTATGTCGTCACCGATAGGCCCGATGGCTCCTTCGATCATCAACAACGGCGCGTCTAGGGTGAGACTTTTCTCCCGGACAGATCTTCGTTTCGCGGCTTTGCTGCTGCGGGCAATTAAGCAGCCATCTGGAGCAGATCAAAGCTACGCCCCGCCATCGGTCAGATTTGGAAGTTTGAACTATCGGCCGATATCCGCGGAGACTTGATCTTGACGGATTCGAGCAGCGACCAAGCGTGCCGCCTTGTCTCGATGGGCATGATCTAGCTCTGCAGCGAGCGGTGCCACGGAGGCGCACGATATCCGCTCCGATCCTTAATCTGGGCGGATTCCCCGATCGAGGACGAGTGGTTGGACACCGCCTCGGGGCTACGATCTCTCGGCGATTGAGCGAACTCTATCCCTGTCGCTGCGAAGACCTTGACTCTAGGGTGTCGGACTCCTCTCCGGACTCCGAACCCTCCGCGCCCCTACCAATCGAATCCGATTGGGCGCCCGTTATGGAGTTCACCGCCGCGGACATCTTTCAGCACTCGCCCTTTGGCGACATCCTGAATTCACTAAAGTCTCTCTCTTTATCCAGAGAACCCTGGCTGGACTACGGTCAGGAAGGTTGGCATACGGACGACGAAGAAATTCAACGCCCACCCATCACCCACTTCGTAGCCACCGTCGAAAGCTTACACGACGTGCTCGATTTCGACTCCGAAGACATCGGCGGTATGGACGATGATGTAGGAGACAACAATGAACCAGCACCTATAGGATGCTGGACAACCACCTCATCTCATGATGTATACATGGTGGATACACCTAAAGGAAATGAAGACGAGGAACAACGGGACACTACAAAGGATAAATCCCTCGAAAAGCAGTCAAAACGGCAACGTAAACGCCGAACCAAGTCCCGCCTCAACAGAGACCCAGCCATAGAGCAGGGCGAACCGGTGGACGACAAACACGCTGTCGAGCAATCGTCCGAACAAGACAACTTGGATAAACAATCTGTCCCCGGCGAAGACAACAGTCCGAACGGTCTCACGCCGGACAAACTATTGGAGCAAAATGACCTCCGAAAAAGGCTCGTCGCCATCGCTGCGCGCCTGAAAAAGCGCGGAAGCTCAAAACAGCGGAAGATGCACTCAGGATCGATGGAGCAAAGTATTCAGCGCCCATGAACAAATGCTGGCGATAGTCGCCCGAACAAAGAGCTACCCAAAAAGAAAGCTACTGCCCGAATTCGACGAGGAGGCCTTAGAGCCCCCACAATTAAAAAGTAAAAAGGCCACCCGGTCGGATGGACGACCCCACGGCAAAAAGAGAGCGGCGAATGGCGCCAACACAAGCCAATATGCGATCCGCATAAGGATTCACATCAAAAGGATGGCCCGATTAGGTCCATCTATGGGCCAAGAAAGCAGCTCGTCAAAGCAATGCAACACGCCAAAATTCCGAAGATCACGGCACACCCAAATATAGGGCGCCGCACACCCCTATGTTTCACCGATGAGGTGCTTTGGATCATGAATTTCAGTGAGTTCAAACCCGTAAACATAGAGGCATAAGGCGGAACAACAGACCACAGAGTGCGGATTGAGGATTGCATCCTCCACATACACATGGCTAGAGGAGATGATCTCCACGCTATAAAATACTTACTCCTTAAACTCAAAGGGCCAGCTCGGCATTGGCTTAAAAGCCTCCCCGAAAATACCATTGGAAGCTGGGAAGAGCTCGAGGATGCATTTGGGCAAATTTTCAGGGACTTATGTCCGCCCTCGGATCTGAGACGATCTAAGTCACATAACTCAACAGCCCGGAGAGTCAGCCCAGAAATTCTGGAACAGGTTCCTTACTAAAAAGAACCAAATAGTCGACTATCCGGACGCCGAAGCCTTAGTAGCTTTCAAATGCAACGTCCGAGATGAATGGCTCGCCAGACACCTCGGCCAAGAAAAGCCAAGAACAATGGCCGCATTAACAAGCCTCATGACCCGCTTTTGCGTGGGAGAGGATAGCTGGCTAGCAAGATGCAGCACCAGCGACCCAAGTACATCCAAAATCAGGGATGGAAATGAGAAACCACGGTGCAACAAGGACCAACGCCGGATTAAAAGGAACAGTCCAAAGAGCGCGGCAGTCAACGCCGGATTCAAAAGCTCACGACAGAACAACAAAAAACTGCCCCTTAAGGACAATAGCGATGAGCTATCCAACTTCAACAAAATCTTGGACAAATTATGTCAAATCCACAGTACTCCCGGGAGGCCTGCAGACCACACCCACAGAAATTGTTGGGTCTTCAAACAGTCCGGCAGACTCAACGCCGAACACAAGGGGCTCGACACACCAAGTGAAGATGATGACGAGCACCACAAGCGAGCCCGGAAAACAAAAGAATTTCCCACAAGAGGTTAAAACAGTAAACTCACTTCACGTGATCAAAGGGAAAAAGCAGGCGCGCCCACTAAAAGGCGCACCGCACACTGGTTGTCAAAACCAATCACCTTCGACCATCGGGACTATTCCAAAAATATCACGGAACGCAGGATGGACTGCCTTGATATTGGATCCTATAATCGACGGATTCCAATTTACACAAGTCCTCATGGATGGCGGCGATGACATAAACCTGATATATCGGGACACAATCCATGCAGGATGGGGATAAACCAACCAAAATTCGCCGCAGCAACACCTCCTTTAAAGGAGTAATGCGAGCCCATATGCCCATATGACGGGCTCCATACTGCTAGAAGTTGTGTTCGGTTCATCCGACAACTTCCGTCGCGAAAGGTTAATCTTCCATGTCGCCCTGTTTAAAAGTAGCCATCAAGCACTATTGGGGCGTGAAGCTTTCGCCCGCTTTAATGCAATACCGCATTATGCATCTCTAACACTTAAAATGCCCGGTCCACGCGGCATCATCTCGTTAAGAGGAAGTATTAAGTGTTACTCTAGCACGGAAGAATGTGAGACTGCCTCGACAGCCCCACACCTATCCGGCTCCGCTAGTCAAAGAAACTGACTAGGTCATTCAAACCCCGGACACGGCTAGACGAGTCCGGCGCCTACTAGCGGCATACCCTCATACAAGGGGCTGCATGCATGTACAACAAGAGACAATAAAGCTCAAATTTTCTTCACCTCTTCAAATCATACTCTGTTTATTTAATGTAAAGTACATTTTTCGCACGGTCTTTTTTCTTTCAAACTAAGTTCCTCTCTTTTACAGATGAACAACGTGCTACACTCGTCCGAGATACGGCTGCGCGGAGACACGAGGCGCAGACGTGCGATGAGGGACCCGTTGCAAGGATTCTTTTCAGATTAAGACCTGCGTAAACCTTTTTTACTGTCTCTTGTTGATATACATCCCCCGGTTCCTTATCATAACCGAGGAGGAGGCTGGCGTTTTGGCATTGGCCGCACCAGAATTTTTTGCGTGCACGGACACTAGGGGCTTAGGGCATTATTCTGCCCATTTTCATAAAGACCGAATACCTTAGGGAGTATTCGCGTCTCGAGATTAGGCCTTATATGCATCAGCTCCAAATCATGTTTTTGGTCAAATGTTGGGTTGCCCGGCTCGTGTTTTGCTGCCTTACGTTCCGTTTTCACGGCTAACGCACACCGGAGAACTCTGCGATTGTGCCCGGTTCGGCGGGCGAGCACCTCGATGAAAGCCAAAACTGATGTCATGATATAGCGAGAGACTGGTCAACCACTCGATGACTCATTTGGAATGTTTAGGATTCCTCCGCATTAACGAAGGACCGGTTTTCGGTCGAGCACATACGCACCCCGAATTCGGGAGAATGCGGTGCCCCCAGGGGCTATATAGTAGCCCCACCCTCGAACTCCTATGGCTAAGTGAAAGTGATAAAGCATTATAGTCCGGTTGCCTGGTTTGCTACGCTATCACCACCTTAACAGGACCAAGACGTTGGATTAAGTGTGAAAAAGCGCTTTCTTTGCAAACACCCCCGCACTATGTGCGTGGGGGCTGAAGCCAAGGACTGCCATCTTTCAGGTTATATATACATATACATAAGCGGCCGCCTGAGGGAGTAGTTTACTACTTGAGCGCACAAGTATAAAAGCTCTTATATTATATTGAAACATTGTTTTCACAAATCATACATGTCATTTGAACATAATATCCTTCGAGCACTGCGTCTCTATTAAACGAGCGCCCGGCAGGACTTCTTCAAAGTAGTGCTCGGCAGGTACTCGGCTTCTATCCGAATCTTGGGATGCAACATCGGTGGCCTTCATCTCTACCCAGTATGTCTTGACACGGGCCAGAGCTATCCGCGCTCCCTCAATACACGCTGATCGCTTCATTGCGTCAATACTCGGTACCGCGCCAAGGAACTGCTACACTAAACCAAAATAGCTCTTCGGCTGGGGTCCGCCCGGCCACAAATGAGTCAAGACATGCTTCATGGCAAATCCGACAATCGATTCAGCTCGGCCCATTCGGCCAACCGATCGGTCGTGGCGGAGGGCGCTCGGACGATGGAATCGCGACCAATATAGCTCTTCCCTACATGCCCCTTCGGCCCCGGAAGTGCTCAACGCGTCTGCGGCGCTTCGCCGCCAAGTCGAGATAAGCATCCTCCGAACTCCACAACTTATCCAATCGAGCATACTTTGGATCCGTATACTTCCTCCGCAGCGAAAGCGGTTTTCCACCCGCAATTGCCCGGCCCGACTCAGCTCCTCTTTGGCAGCTCTCAAAGCCGACTGGGCATTCTTGGATTCGGCGGTGGCCTTCTTCAGGCCCTCTTGTTCCGCTTGACGTCCTTTTTCAAGAACCTCGCAGTGGTCGGCAGTATCCTTCAATTTTATGGTCATTCGGCCATTTCCTCTTTAACTTGGCGGTGAGCAGCCTGTTCGCTTCTAGCTCTTGACCGCCTTTAAAGCGACGCGACACTATTTCGGCTTGCTCTTTCGCTCGGGCGAGTTCTGCCCGCAGCTCCTCCACAGCAGCGGCACCATCTGCATTAAGCATACAAATAGTGAGACATGGGCGTCAAGCTCCCTCACCAGGTGTCCGCATAGAAGTCGCATACCTTGTGACTCGTCAAACCGTTTATTGACCAACGCGATGTCCGCATCCGCCTCGTCAAGTTGCTGCTTTAGCTCGGCATATTCATCAGTCCGGCTGGCCACCGGTCGCCTCGCCACCTGTTTAGGAGCAGCGATATGTTATAACTGAGATTTTGATCCTCGGCACGCTGTCAATTTTGACAACATACCGGGTCTCAGGGGCTACTATCTATACAGGGCGCATTCTATATGCATAACTGTCAGAAGGTGCATCATTTTTGCGTACCTCGAACCCCATCAGTAAGCTTCTGACGGCTTCATGCAATCCTCTCTCCGCGGATGCAATTCTTTCAATCACCGTACCCATTAGAGCACGGTGATCTTACGAATAACCGCTTCGCCCGAGCAGATCCTTCACTCCTCGACCGCACACCACTTGGCGCGGACCTTCCGGCCCGCCGGACTTGGGGAACCCTCGCGGCGACACCTCCGGGTCATCTGCTTCACATGAGGTGCGATAGGTGGGCGTTCGCTCTCCATCATCTCCGGAAGAAGATCCCCGAGACGAGCTCTGCTGAGAAGGGCTGAGTCCGAACTACAAGGTACAATTTGGTTATCTTCATAAATAAATCTGAGGATGTTCCTTATTTACAAGACCCTTCTTTTTACTTACGGCTCATTGGAGGCTGATCCCCTTGGGGAAATAGTGCGTCTGGGTTACTTCCCGGCGCGGACTCTCCGACGAAGATTCCTTTCCCTCTTTGAGGCCTTGACCTCCGGATCTTCTGAAGCGGTCCTCTTCTTTCCTCTAAGGATGGGACCTTTAATCCCTCCTTCCTGGCTAGCCTCCTTCGTAGAGGCAGTTGCGTCCCCGCTCCCCCCTTCGCCTTCTTCAAAAGGTGTGACCTTCAACATCTTGGTCAGTATGGGATCCGGCATGGTCTCCGGGAGGGGAGCCGGACACCTTATCAACTTTGCCTTGGCTATCCACTCCTGTTCAAGAAACGGCTCCTTTAAAGGGCGTATATATATGTTAGATAAATGACAGCTTGTCCGGTTACAGGACTACTTACTTCAGTATCTGGGCGATTGTAGCTTAGTCCTGCATCCTCAGTCAGGTCCGGAAACTTCTCTTGTGATCCGAAGAACAGTTTATACATCTCCACGGGCGTCGTGCCCATAAAATTTTGGAGAGCTCGTGATCCCTCCGGATTAAATTCCCACAGGCGGAGGGGGCGACATTTGCAGGGCAGAAGGCGCCGGATCACCATAACCTGCGCCACTGCAATCAGATTGATCTCTCTTTCTTGGAGGTCTCGAATATGGCCCTGTAGCAAGGGAACATCCTTGGACGGCCCCCAGTCGAGCCCCTTGTTGACCCATGACGCCAGCCGCTGTGGTGGACCTGAGCGGAAGGCAGGGAGCGCCACCCATTTGGTGCCCCTGGGAGCGGTGATATAAAACCACTCCCATTGCCACAAACCAAGCTCCTCTTGAAAAGAGCCCTCGGGCCACGGAGCATCAGCACATTTGCTTATGACCGCCCCTCCGCACTCTGCTTGTTGCCCCTCGATCATCTTTGGCTCCACCTTGAAGGTCTTGAGCCACAATCCAAAGTGGGGGTAATATGGAGGAAGGCCTCACATATGACAATGAATGACGAGATATGGAGGATGGACTCAGATTCAAGTCATGGAAATCAAGCCCATAATAAAACATGAGCCCCCGCACAAAGGGATCCGTCGGAAGCCTAAACCCGAAGGAAGTGAGACCACGAACACCACGTTCTCGCCGGGCTCGGGAGTGGGAATGACCTGCCCAGGAGCAGGCAGCCTATCTGAGATCTCGCAGTTAGATACTGGCGTCTCGCAGCTTTAGCACATCTTCTTCTCAGAACGGAGGAAGATATCCATCGGTCGTGCTGGTCGGAGCGGACATCGTCGAAGGTCCGGCGCCTAAATCTGAAGCTTTGGGTGTTGGAACTCGAGCGCGAGGCGAACTCGATGGAGGGTGTAAAAAGAAGAGGGCCTTGGTCTCATTATAAAGAGGTTGAATACCAAGAGCCCACCCCGTGGCCGATTAGGACTCGCCTTTGATAGAGGAGGCGTGCCAACGGGCACGGTTGGGTTACCCACGTTCGTATTGATGAGAATCCCAGAATAAGGGGGGGCACGATCTATGCTTTGATGAGACGTGCTAAGGAAACCGCCTCGCTAAACGCGTTGAGGTGGAACAGTAAAAAACGATTCATATAAAGGCCTGGCCGTGGTGTGATGTCACGCCGTGGAATACGTCAGCAGATCTGTGCAAAAGTTATTCTCTCTACGGTGGTATGTGGAACTTGTTTTGCAGAGCCGGACACTATCCTGGTGTTCAAAACCTTCTATGAAGTATTCGGAGGAGGAACCCGCCTTGCAATGCCGAAGACAATATGCGCGCCGGACTCGTCGTCATTGAAGCCTGGTTCGGGGCTCTTGAGGAGTCCGGACTAGGGGTGTCCGGATAGCGGACTATCGTCACGGCCGGATTCCAAGATTATGAAGATACAAGATTGAAGACTTCGTCCCGTGTCCGGATGGGACTTTCCTTGGCGTGGAAGGCAAGCTTGGCGATACGGATATGTAGATCTCCTACCATTGTAACCGACTCTGTGTAACCCTAACCTATCTGGTGTCTATATAAACCGGAGGGTCTTAGTCCGTAGGACGAACAACAATCATACCATAGGCTAGCTTCTAGGGTTTAGCCTCCTTGATCTTGTGGTAGATCTACTCTTGTACTACCCATATCATTAATATTAATCAAGCAGGAGTAGGGTATTACCTCCATCGAGAGGGCCCGAACCTGGGTAAAATCATCGTGTCCCTTGTCTCCTGTTACCATCCGCCTAGACGCACAGTTCGGGACCCCCTACCCGAGATCCGTCGGTTTTGACACCGACAACATACTTCATGGCGAGTCCGGATAACCTATTCAGCTTCGCCCATGCGGCCAAACGATCGGTTAATGGAAGTGGGCGCTCTGGATTGTGGAACTGCGACCAAAAAAGCTTTTCCACTTCGTGATCCTTTTGATCTCGGAAGTGTTCGGCCGCGTCCGCGACACTCGCCGCCAAGTCCAGATAAGTGTCCGCCGCACTCCACAGCCGGTCCAACGGAGCATATTTAGGATCCCCGAACTTCATCTGCAGCATAAAGGGCTTTCCAGCCGCGATATCTCCGGCCTGACGTAGCTCCTCCTTCATAGCTCTCATCGCAGAGCGAGTATCCTTGGCCTCGAATGTAGCCTTCTCCAGGTCCTTCTGTTCCGCCCGATCTTCTTTTTCAAGAAGCTTGCAGCGGTCGGCAGCATTTTCAACTTCACAGCCATCTCAGCCATTTCCTTCTTGCTTTGGCAGTGAGTAGCCTATTCGGCTTTCAGCTCTTCAGCCGCCTTTAAGGCAGCCACATCGCTTTTCCTGGCCTGCTCCTCGGCTCGGGCAAGTTCCGCCTGAAGGTTCTCCATGGCAGGGGCACCATCTGCATCAAGCACACATGTTGTAAGATACGGGCATCAAGCTCCTCTTACCAGGTGTCTTCGGAGAAATTACATACCTTGTGCCTCGTCAAGCCGCTTGTTGACAAGCACGATGTCGGCATCTGCCACGTCAAGTTGCCGCTTTAGCTCGGCAAATTCATCAGTCCGGCTAGCCACCGAACACTTTGCCACCTACATACGAAGGGCGACATATTATACCTGGGATTATGATCCTCGGTGTGCCGTCATTTTTGACAACGCACCGAGTCTCAGGGGCTACTATCTACACAGGGCGCATCTTATATATGTGGAACTGTCAAAAGGTACATCATTTCGCGTACCTCAAAACCTGTCAGTAAACTCCTGACGGCCTCGTACAACCCGCTCTCCGCGGATGAAATCCTTTCAATCACCGTACCCATCAACGCACGGTGTTCTTCTGAGATAGACGCTCGCCCGAGCAGATCCTTGAGCTCCTCCGACCGTGCACTGCGGTGCGGACTCGTCCGATGGCCTTTTGAAGGCGGACACGGAGGACCTTGGGGGCCATACGATTACCTTCCGGCCCTGCGGATTTGGAAAACCCTCCGTGGCGACACCTCGGGGTCGCTTTCGCCTCATAAGGCGGTACGGCGGGGGCGTTCCTCTCTCCATCATCTCCCGGCGAAGATCCCACAAGATGAGCTCTCTTGAGAAGGGCTGAGATCCGAACTACAAGGTAAAATTTCAGTTATCTTCCTCGAGAAATAGAACAGGATGTCTCTTATTTTAAAACTCCCTCTCTACTTACGGCTCGGTGGAGGCTGATCCCTTAGAGGGCACAGTCGACGAGGCATCCCCGCCGCAGAGACCCTATGACGAAGATTTCTTCCCCCGCTTTGAGACCATGGTCTCCGGGTCTTCAGAGGCGGTCCTCTTCTTCCCCTGGATAGAGGAATTCTCGATTCCTCCTTTCCTGATAGCCTCCTTCGGGGAGGCGGTAGCTTCCTTGTTCCCACCTTCGCCTTCTTCCAAAGGCCCAGCCTCCAGCATCCCGGTTAACACGGGATCCGGCGTGGTCTCAAGGAGGGTGGCCGGACACCTGATTAGCTTTGCTTTCGCTATCCACTCCTTTTTAAGGGACATCTCTTTTAAGGGCAATTTTATGATAAATATATGGATAGCGTGTCCGGGTACAGGGCTACTTATTTGAGTATCCGGGTGATTGCAGCTCAGACCTGCGTCCTCGGTCGAGTCCGGACACATTGCTTGTGATCCGAAGAACAAATTGTACATCTCCATGGGTGTCGCGCCCGTAAAATGTTGGAGGGCTCGTGGTCCCTCCGGATTAAACTCCCACAGGCGGAGGGGGCGACGTTTGCAGGGCAGGGTGCGGCGAATCAACATGACCTGCGTGTTGGAAATATGCCCTAGAGGCAATAATAAATTATTTATTATTATATTTCCTTGTTCATGATAATCGTTTATTATCCATGCTATAATTGTATTGATAGGAAACTCAGATACATGTGTGGGTACATAGACAACACCATGTCCCTAGTAAGCCTCTAGTTGACTAGCTCGTTGATCAATAGATGGTTACAGTTTCCTGACCATGGACATTGGATGTCGTTGATAACGGGATCACATCATTAGCAGAATGATGTGATGGACAAGACCCAATCCTAAGCCTAGCACAAGGATCGTGTAGTTCGGTAGCTAAAACTTTTCTAATGTCAAGTATCTTTTCCTTAGACCATGAGATTGTGCAACTCCCGGATACCGTAGGAATGCTTTGGGTGTACCAAACGTCACAACGTGGCGGGTGGCTATAAAGGTGCACTACAGGTATCTCCGAAAGTGTCTGTTGGGTTGGCACGAATCGAGACTGGGATTTGTCACTCCGTGTGACGGAGAGGTATCTCTGGGCCCACTCGGTAGGACATCATCATAATGTGCACAATGTGACCAAGGGGTTGATCACGGGATGATGTGTTACGGAACGAGTAAAGAGACTTGCCGGTAACGAGATTGAACAAGGTATCGGCATACCGACGATCGAATCTCGGGCAAGTACAATACCGCTAGACAAAGGGAATTGTATACGGGATCGATTGAGTCCTTGACATCGTGGTTCATCCGATGAGATCATCGTGGAACATGTGGGAGCCAACATGGGTATCCAGATCCCGCTGTTGGTTATTGGCTGGAGAGTTGTCTCGGTCATGTCTACGCGTCTCCCGAACCCATAGGGTCTACACACTTAAGGTTCGATGACGCTAGGGTTATAAAGGAAGTTTGTATGTGGTTACCGAATGTTGTTCGGAGTCCCGGATGAGATCCCGGACGTCACGAGGAGTTCGGAATGGTCCGGAGGTAAAGATTTATATATGGGAAGTCCTATTTTGGCCACCGGAAAATGTTCGGGATTTTTCGGTATTGTACCGGAAGGTTCTAGAAGGTTCGGAGTGGGGCCCACCTGCATGGGGGACCCACATGAACGTGGTAGTGGGGGCAAGGCCCACACCCCTGGTCAAGCGCACCAAGATCCCCCTTAGAAGGAATAAGATCATATCCCAAGGATAAGATTCAAGATCCCTAAAAAGGGGATAACAATCGGGGGAAGGAAATGATGTGATTTCTTTCCTCCCACCTTTGCCAACGCCCCAATGGACTTGGAGGGCAAGAAACCAGCCCCTCCACCCCTATATATAGTGGGGGGCGCATGGGAGCTTCACCCTTGCCCTGGCGCAACCTCCCTCTCCCAAGTCCTCCTCCTCTCCCGCGGTGCTTGGCGAAGCTCTGCAGGATTGCCACGCTCCTCCATCACCACCACACCATCGTGCTACTGCTGGATGGAGTCTTCCCCAACCTCTCCCTCTGTCCTTGTTGGATCAAGGCATGGGAGACGTCACCGGGCTGTACGTGTGTTGAACGCGAAGGTGCCGTCCGTTCGGCACTAGGATCTCCGGTGATTTGGATCACGACAATCGACTCATTCAACCTGTTCTCTTGAACGCTTCCGCTTAGCGATCTACAAGGGTATGTAGATGCACTCTCCTTCCCCTCGTTGCTAGTTTCTCCATAGATAGATCTTGGTGACACGTAGGAAAATTTTGAATTTCTACTACGTTCCCCAACGCTGCGTCACTACGACCAGATTGATGTCTCTTTCTAGGAGATCTCGAATGCGGCCCTGAAACAAGGACACGTCCTTGGACGGCCCCCAGTCAAACCCTTTATTGACCCATGACACTAGCTGTGGTGGGGGACCCGAGCGAAAGGCAGGTGGCGCCACCCACTTGGTGCCCCTGGGAGCTGTGATATAAAACCACTCTCGTTGCCATAAGCTGAACTCCTCTTGAAAAGAGCCCTCGGGCCATGGAGCGTCGGCATTCTTGCTTATAACAGCGCCTCCGCACTTCGCGTGCTGCCCCTCGATCATCTTCGACTCTACTTTGAAGGTCTTAAGCCACAATCCGAAGTGAGGAGTAATACGGAGGAAGGCTTCGCACACGACAATGAACGATGAGATGCGGAGGATGGACTCCGGAGCCAAGTCGTGAAATTCCAGCCCATAATAAAATAGGAGCCCCCTCACGAAGGGGTCCGTTGGGAAGCCTAGCCCCCGAAGGAAGTGAGACGCGAACACCACGCTCTCGCCAGGCTTGGGAGTGGGAATAACCTGCCCTTGAGCAGGCAGCCTATGCGAGATTTTGCCGGTTAGATACCTGGCATCTCTTAGCTTTAGCACGTCTTCTTCCGTAACGGAGGAAGGCATCCACCAGCCTTGAAGGTCGGAACCGGACATCATCGAAGGTCTGAAGCGCCTAAATCTGGAGCTTTGGGTGTTGGAACTCAAGGTGAGAGGCGGATTCGATTGATATTGAAAGAAAGGAGTCGAGCCTTGGTATCTTTATAAAGAGGTTGAATACCAAGAGCCCTCCCCGTGACCGTTTGGGACTCGCCTTCGATAGAGGAGACATACCAACGTGCACGATTGGGTTACCCACGCCCGTATTGATGAGAATCCCGGAATAAGGGACACGATCTCTGCTTCGACAAGACGTGCCAAGGAAACCGCCTCGCTAAACGCGCTGAGGTGGGACAGTAAAACGATTCGAATAAAGACTTGGTCGTGGTGTGATGTCATGCTACGGAATACGTCAGCAGATTAGATTTGTGCAAATATTATTCTCTCTACGGGTGTATGTGGAACTTGTTTTGCAGAGCCGGACACTATCCTTGTGTTCAAGATCTTCTATGAACTATTCGGAGGAGGAACCCGCCTTGCAATGCCGAAGACAATCTGCGTCGGACTCGTCGTCATTGAAGCCTGGTTCGGGAGCTCTTGAGGAGTCTGGATTAGGGGTGTCCGGATGGCGGACTATAACCTTTGGCGGACTCTGGACTATGAAGATACAAGATTGAAGACTTCGTCCCGTGTCCGGATGGAACTTTCCTTGGCGTGGAAGGCAAGCTTGGCGTCGGATATGTAGATCTCCTCCCATTGTAACCGACTCATGTAACCCTAGCCCTCTCCGATGTCTCAGATAAACTGGAGGGTTTTAGTCCGTAGGACGAACAACAATCATACCATAGGCTAGCTTCTAGGGTTTAGCCTCTTTCATCTCGTGGTAGATCTACTCTTGTACTACCCATATCATCAATATTAATCAAGCAGGAGTAGGGTTTTACCTCCATCGAGAGGGCCCGAACCTGGGTAAAAACATCGTGTCCCTAGTCTCCTGTTA